>JAGDQP010063610.1:0-11699 GCA_022664845.1 Lepisma saccharinum
TCGCGCAGGTGTTACGAATTTCATTCTACACGGACGATATCACATAAGGGAGAGCGATGTACTTTAGCACATGTTACCAACGCACTCGTAAACCATTCAACTTATAACATCATCAGATGGAATTTTGCATGCTCCACATTTCGTTTGCTTACAAGAGAATAAGAATGGATTTGGCTATGTAATGTTGTTGTCAGTTCATTAAGGGGTCTGCTAGATAATATACTTGTTTGTAGCTTACTTACTTATTTGCTTACTCTATGGCATGCGGAACTCGCAAGTTCATCGTCGCAGTAACAAACGTTTTCCATAGGGTTCTATGTAGCACAACTGGTAAACTTACGAAGAAAATTATAGAAGTATGGACTAAAGATTGTTATATCGAGTAAGTGTTAAGATGGGTTCCTTATTTTTAATTGATAGTTAGTCCGATCAGGGTGAAAGAAGTACCAAAGCTAAGAATATTTTGACTTCATTTTGTAACTCTTGGGAAAATGAGACGGCATGTTTCATTTTGCGAATTTTTATATCTGATACACTCTTTCGAATTTAAATGTTTCCAGGTGTAAAATACTGTATACGATGCATATACTGGTATATCAATTTATTTGCTTTGTGACAATGTTTAATTTCACTTACAAAAATATAAACATACTTTCAGCTGTATTAAACATGTAATTGTATAATCCTATAAGACAAATATAAGTGTGTACTTTAATAGTTTTATACATACTTTACGTGCGGTATTTAAAACAACTACTACAATCATATCTATTCTCAAACGATCAGTTTCAGAGCCCCTATCTCCTTAACAAATAAGCGTAGGTGTCCAATGTCTTCGTATTTAAATTTCTAGGAACAAGGTAGCGTAAAACGATATGTCATATGTCCCCTTCATAAATGCAATTTTTGAGCTGAATCCAAGATGGCGACCATCATGCTCATACCACCGACAGATGCTGCCATCTTTCGTAACCCAAAGGTTGGGTCTGATTCCCGCTGCGGTTTCAACACGACAGATGTCTTTAGACTTATGCTTTACCATGTACAAATAGGCACAAATCAATATTTCTAAAAATTCCTAATCAAAATTTTCAAAAAGATTGGGTCTATGGATGTCATTTTCGTTCTTTACAGGTGACCAAATATGACGATATTGATATGCTACTGGAGTAGTTTATGAAAAAAAATCGAACTCTGGATGGAACGAGAAAATTTTCACACCTCAATATCATTCAAGACTTTTCCTTTAATTGACTAGACAGCTATAGAATTGGAAAGTTTTGAGAGTTGTGACATACAGTAGGAGTAAACTGCAATTTCGGCGCACTACTTGCCGAAAACATCCACACTTATTTCATAACGGGAATTAATATCCCTCAAAATAACTGCACACGCACTGATGATGACTTTAACTACATCTTTCATAAATTTAAAGATATCGGCAAAAATTAGGGAGCTATGCTCACATCAGTACTGGTTCCGAATCCGGGCTTGAAGACTTTTAATTTTTGTTCCAAATTCCTCCTGAATGATGTTTTTCTTCAAATGTTTGTTTCTAATCTTTAGTAATCTACCATACTTTGAAGTCCAATCTGTAACTAATGTGAATAATCTATTTTAAAAAATTGAGTAAAGGCTCGAAATACTAAAAGGTCAAACCTGCATGTGTCGATGTCAAAAATTCGTTCTCGAATTACATCCAATTATTCAAAATTCTGATCTTGCTTTCAAATATATTAACGACAGAACAAAACTGAGAGACCTGAAGGCCATAAATAAATTCTAATTCACAAAATTGAGAAATGAGACAAAACAGGAGTAACAGAGCGCACCTATGTTCTTATTGCTCCGCTGTCGCTGTTAAAGTATTCATTACGGATTAACCTACAATTGAAAAGTGGTTTCATAACCTCCTCTCGATTCCTTTGTTTTCAATTCATTAACTGTGAAGAACAATGAACATCAATGAAACACAAGCTTTAAATTACAGCAAAAAATACTCGATCTGTTCTAAATACTACACTTCCATATAGAACATATTCCAACCCAATTTTATCCCCTCCTTTAGTGGCGATGCACACTAAACTTAACGAATTAGTTTCCAGTATTATACTACGTTGTCAAAACCATTGCATTGCAGTATTCGCAGGAATTTGTCACAAGTTCGAATCGTATACCCACATCTTGACGAAGATGGATGTCCCAATCTTTAGCTCCTCAATATATTAGCAATCCCCTTATGGCAGACATTTTTGGACTCATCAAAAATACCGGTATTTCAGTTTCCGATCATTTCTCTGAGATGTGGACCACTGTGTGTCGGGTTGCAAATAGCTGAGTACACGGCGTATACTCACCACCGTGTACCCAGCGTTGTTCTAATATTCAGGTAGGTACAGGCTCCCTTCTAAAATTTCAAGGTGGGTACCCGCATGTACCCTCCATTTCAGCCCTGTTTTCACCTTCAACCCTCCATCCTAGGTTATTTTGTTGTTGGGAGGAAAATCAGCGGTATATGACACAGGCAAGATAAGAAAAGTGAGCGAAAGTGGGGTAGAGATGGTGATAAAATATTTGTTGTTTTGCCAAGTACGAAACAAAAACATCTTGTGTGAGGATGGAATGTGTGTAATCCTTAGAAGAAAAAAAATCATAGTTCGCCGTTAGTTGACCCAACATGAATAAACGTGGAAAAGGAGGGCCCAAGGGAGGGATAATCGACTCCGCAGATGAACAGGCAAAATCAATAATTTAATAATAGTGATTTGGAAGCTTGAAATAAGACGATACAAGGTCAGTTGTCATCAGTTTCCAGAAAGGACCGAGAAAAGGATGGGTATTTCAAAAAATTAAGGAATCTATTTTCTATTCCACATGTCAAGTACCCCATCCCAAATCATTCGACAAATCTTGAGGCTCCTTCCGTGAAGATATATTGTAGATTAATTTTCTGTTTGCATAAATACACATAGACAGTCATAATCAACGATAATGTTCATTTTTAAAAATTTGTTTTGTGGCTTAACACCCATCGATTTGCCAATAAGGCTTATGGACAGGGACATATGGAAGGAAATAAACATCTAGTCATTAGATACAGGCCCGACGTTCGCATGGTGAGACTGTTTTTTTTAGTATGGAATTTTTTTTCATAAATCATGTTAAGGAATTTACATGCATAATATTCGGGAGTGCCTGGGTTCAAATCCATTGGTCGGCCATTTTGACTGAGATTTTACACGAGTTCTCAGTTTCAAAAGGCAAATGCTGTTCCAGTGCCTAACGACAAGGTCGTTGCCGCTTCCTTCCTTATATCTTTGTTCGTCACCTTCTAATCTGTCAGCTATAATGCCAATGGAAGAACCATAAGCCCAAAATAATAATAATGATAATAAAGAAAGGTAACAAATGGGAAAACATTAACAATACTTTACCTTCTAAGGAACATAAGTTTTTTGGGGAACATTTAAGAAAAAGTATAACTCGAGAAGTTACGTAGTACAATTACAAGTATCCGCGTGCCAGATCATGATAAATTCGTTAAACATTAGTTACTTTTAATAAACTATTCATAAAACTAGTCTAAAAATGTGCTAGCAATACTGTATTTTCAAAGAGAAGAAACATATGATGTTTTAGGCGTGGAACAGTATTTTTGTGGCATGTGTATGCATAGATCAGCACTACTTGCTGGCTGTAATAATTCATGGATGTCCGTATGACTTCCAACTATCACAGAAACCATGGGGGGATATGATACAACCTTAATGTTGACATATTTGTTTCTTTACAGTACATATGCTTAGTATTAGGGTCATATGATATACATTTACTGTTATTACTGCCTACGGCTTGCGAGTATTGCTATTATCGTAACGTAATTAGTTTCATGTTACTATTTCACAATTGGCACAGCTATTGCATGTCTAGTACAACATTTGCTGTTGATGATAGAATGCCAATGGCGTTATTCCATGCCTTATTGCGTACTAGTTCTGTTTATTGTCATTACAATTTGTGTTTTGGTATCACGCAGCTGTTTTCACTTGGCTGTACGTGCAATATGTAACGAGAGACCATATTAGGATTCAGATTCTCAAATACTTTGATCCTTTTCTTTACCGAAACTGATTTGAGGAAAGATAATAAATATAATGCCATACGATTATGTTATCACTGGCTTCATAGTACGTGTATTGAGTCTTTGCTAATGGCTTAAACATTTTTGTGAAGTTTAATAGATCTTTCAGTGCAAGGAAAACAACAAGGACGGACCAATCTTTCTCCATTGCTTTCTAGCTCCGTGTCGCCTCTGGATATCTCTTGAGAATATGCCAAACGACTCCTTCGTCTGTCGTATTTTTTTTTTGCTCGAGGGACACAGAGCTATTTATACTGAGGGAACATATAAGAGGCATTTCCAATTCCATCATAGGAATGTTAGTCCAGCTTAGAGAGCGACTGGTTGAAGAGAGGTGCGGGTGTTGCAAGGGAAAACCTTTCTGTCCTTTAATTTTTCTTCCTTTTTCCATTTTTAATGCTTTTGTATCAAACAGTAGGGACCGTGGCGTTCTATGCTGAAATGGGAGAAATACATGCACATACGTTTGTAACAGTGTGTGTGCCTACTCGAATTAGCATATTAAGGAAACGTAACACAAAGAGACTCACTCAAGCGAGAGCTTATATCTAATTGCATCAGAACATATGACGTGTAACACAATGAGTCGAGACGTTGAATAAGTGAAGGACTTGACCTTATGTCACGTCGGTAGGAGGATAACAGAAGAAGAGAGACATGTATTATGAGGAGGAAATACCCTTAACAGAATGTATCGTTCTGGAGAACTGAAGATGTGAGAAACGGGATAAGGAGGAGATCGAGGTTTCCACGATACGAAGAAAGAGAAGGTGGGAAGATGGAGGCCCTTAATGAAATTTTCTTGAGAGCAAAGTCCACCGAATTGAATAAGGCATTTAAATATACATGAAATTCCCAATGAAATGGAATGTGAAAGGAATATGGACGAGACAAAACGGATTTGACAGGGCAAGAATTACAAATATACATGAGATGATGAATAATCTGAGGATGTAAAAAAACATGCATCAAAAACATATACATTGCACGATACGTTAGATGAAAAGTAGCAATTATCTAACACTGAATCGTTTAATAAAAGAAATATGACTGCTGACGGAACGAATTCGAAAAAAGTTCAGAAAAAATTGTGATTGAGATCAGTGGATACAGTGAGGCAGAGACAGAAATATTTGCTTCCCGCCGGACGAACCAGTTCGTTCGTTGTTGGGGACTGCTTCGCTTCTTTGGCCTATTGGCACATTTGGTGGTTCTAATACACGCCGACAGGGTGGCGATCGCTTTAGTCTTGTTTGTCAGAGAAGGAACCAGTTCGTTCTTTCTCGGGGGCTGCTTGGCTTCTTTGGCCTTTGCACATGTGGTAGTTCGAATACGCGCCAACAGAGTAGAGTGGCGATCGCATTAAAGACTTGTAGGAAATACATGTGTCTGTGTAAGAAAATACACTCCCATTTGAGAGTACATATTCAACTCTGTACAGATCACGTAAAGGCCATGTACAAGGCAAGAAAGCAGTGTCGACAACCAAGTTGAGCTACGTTGTCATATTAAACCTAATAAAAGTTAAGGTGGTCATTTTCATCCTAATAATTTTCAATTAGCTAACTCTGTAAATAAAGAATATAGCGAATTGCCGATAAAGGAGACGGAGTGGGCAACGCGCCCCTAAACTTTTTGACAGACAATCAAAAAATAAAAGATACTATCGTAATTTACATCACATTCCAAGACCTATATGACTCTATACAAAAATTACAAAACCCAAAAGTAAACTTGGGAAAAATTCCCGATATTTTGAATTTGGTCTATCTTCGTTGTTTACTAAGCGATTTCGAAAAATCAAACACAGACGTAGAGAGAAATGAAAATAAACGTTCTTTAACGTACTCCGGGACGCTCAACCCCGAGGATAAAAAATCCAACATGGCAATTGAACGTTTCAGATATGGAATGTAGAGGGAACAGTACTGATATCTTGGTTTGCTTTCATTGTTAACGACATTGTGCAATTGCTGCATTTAATCAGTACCCACTCCAATACGAAAGGAACTATGACAATCACCGTACACCACAGAACTGGGAAATAACGAGTGTCGTATAGGCAATGCGGTTTAATAATGAAATTACTTCAATCGCCTCCCTGCTCTTAGAATTCCAAATAATAATTAAGATAATAATAATAATTAAAGTAAGGATAATAATAATAATAATAAAAAGCTAAAGATAATGAAGAATAAAAAGAGGCCAGCGCCGACAAATCAAACCCTAGGATAGGGAAAGTATGATGCAACGGTAACGATACGTCAATAATACTACGTCCCATTATTAAAACTTTGGATGGACTGTCTTGTCCAACAGAGTTACTGATAATATACACTACAACTATAATATATGGCACACCTACGAACGTCATATAGAATAGTGATGGGAATAAACCAACTCCAGATATACCGCGTAGTTGTCAGTCCTTAACAGACTGTACTGCAATTGAGTATGTGAAAATAGTTAGGACCGAAGATGGAACACGGTAATGACAAATCGATGTACAATAATAGGTATCAATTGCTGAAATACACTCATAAGCAACTCCGTAGGTCACCACGTATACAGACAACCGACTGTACACTAAATATACACCTGTTGGATATACGAAACATATGTAAGAGGCCTTAGGTAACTATAGGTAGGTTTTCTTTAGACTGATTAGCACACAGATGGAACAGGATGTACAGAACACCACTGCGTAGAACCACTGTAACATGTAACAGGCGTAATGTTTGTCAGTGGCTTGATTGACGAGCAAGCTGCTAATGGATGTCGTTTATTCGATTGGTAGGGCATTTTTTTAATTAGGAGGTGCAAGAAAGCTGAGATGTTAACTAGCTTTACAGAAGCAATACTGCATAGGTAGAGCCCTAGACCATACAGAAGTAGACGATGCACCTTATGAGACCTGCCGTACGGAAACGGTCCAAGTAGTTCTCTTTCGCCACGCTAGGTAGGCGTTAGTGTCGTTTTTTCTTCTTTTCGTGACAAGACGACTATTGCGGAAGTTTTCGGGGGTGAAAATGACCAAACTCCACTAGAACTATTTCACCCATGTTTGTGGTCAAACGGCGTTTTCTTTGTAAATGACTTTAGAGAAGCAGCATGGGGTGATGTTGTAGCTGTAGGCAGAGAACACACTATGGTCATTTTTCTCGCTGTAAGGGAATCTTCAGAATCAAGGTCTGTTATGTCATCATCCACGTTCGGTGTTTTTCGTTTACGCTGTTCACAAGTTTGTGGCACGCGTGAGATTGAAAGCCCCAGCAAGATTAATTCGACATTTTTCTTCAAAAGACTAAGGATTTTCTTAATGAAATCAGATACATAGAAAAAATGGGTTGATTACGGAAAATATTTATGGCACACACAAAGAACTTACACAATCGCTTTTTAAACACTCATAACTTGGACCTACTAAAATAACAGCACAATACACAAAACCGCAGTTGATAACGTATTCACAAACATACGATATTATAAATGGACTAGTCTGTCTCCGCCAGTCATTTTCTTACCTACTATTGACTTATGGCTATCATCATCACAACACCGAAGTAACGCTTCAACGACGTACCAGTAGTAATTTCACTTTAGGTTTTCGAGAGTTCGTGATTGTTTTTGAGGTACTGAGGAAGAGGTTATTGTAAATTATTAATTTATGTTTGTAATTATTTCTAAGCTGTTGTGGAATGTTCTTGCCAATTTTCAGCCTTTTAGGATAACGTGAAATACATTCCGATTTTCGCGCTCCCAGCGAAACAAAGCGAGTATATATATATATATATACGTCTTGTGGGGTATCGTTGAACAAACTACAAATCAATAAATAGTTTCACGATAGCTCTTGATGAATAATCTACAAATCAATAAATAGTTTCTCGATAGCTCTCATATAAGGCGAGACTTGAATTTTTGAAAATAAAAAAACTTCGAGATCTACCTCAGCCTGTGGACCTACCGAAAGGGATTTTTTACATATTCAGGCAGCATATTATAAAATGTAATGCTTCTATACATTATAGACTTTGCTACAGAGAAACAGCTGAGTTCGTTGTCTGTTTACATACAATTTTTCATTGTTTCTGGTAAAATACCTGTGCACATCACTATTCTTCGAACATTGGAGTTGCCTTGATATTTCTAAGATTTCTTGAATAAATATACAGGGGACTATCAGAGTATTCAATTTCGCGAAAAAAAATCTGCAAGAAGCACGATGAGGGCTGTTAGTAATTATCCTAACAATTCTCTTCTGGATCTTAAAAATTCTCAAAAGTTTTGTTGATGATCCCCAGAATGCAATACCATATTTTGTAAGGGAATAAAATGTAGCATAGTAAAATGATAAAATTGTCGATTGGTTTAAAATGGAAGTTAGATAACGTATGAGGTAGATTATTTGAGATAGTATATTTGCAAGTTTATTTATAAGTTCTTCCCACGTGCTATAAAGATGCTTAAAAATGTTACTTTCAGAGAATTCGCATACTGAATTATTGATGATTATATCTGGTGTGATACCTGAATTGTGGCAAGTGCACGTGCAATGTTACCGCTTTTCTAGCGTGTGAGGGACTTTTGAATTAAAGCTTTTGGAAGGTAATTATAAAAGAGAGAAACCGAGCGGCCGTGGTTCAGTGGTAGAGCGTTGGTTTAGGATTTGGGAGGTACTGGGATAGATTCCAGCGGCCGACTATCCTGACTGACGTTTTAGAGGTTTTTATCTGTCATACTAGGCAAGTGCTGTGATGGTACCTACAAAATAGGCCCTGTCCATTTACCTTCCAACATCCTTCTTTAAGTTCCATAAACCCAATGTTCTCCTGAAGGAAAATAAATCAGAGAACCAGAAATTGAGGCCATATATAATCCGCGAAAAGGTATATTGAGTACAAAGAAAAAGAAAACGTAAAACTGAAAAGAGATTTTATTCCGGAATTCTCAATCATTTGACTCTACGGTTTTTTAAAAGCAGTAGGTCTATATTTGATTTTGAACCGGAACTCTATTTGCAAGAACTTTTAATGCAATAAATCTTTATGCCATCTTAAGCTCTCATATAGCAAGACTTTTATTGGGCACAACCAACGTAAAGAAAGAGACACATGTTTAACAGACAAGGAAGGAGAAAAGTGTTGATGTTATTTTTACTGCTTTCAACTTTCAAGGAAGCACAGGGTTCCAGGTTTCTCCGACTCAACCCACCATGGATGGCCATTCCCGAGAGACGAAATATATTACGTTTCTCCTGTCACTTGTTAACCGCAAAGAGGGTGAGGGAGTGACCAGATGAAAAGTAAATTTCTGTTCATCTTGTAGTTTCTTTCTCGCGACAGTAGAGGGCAGAAAAAATAGAATTAGTCTAAGTTTGTTTTCGCAGTTTTGGCAGTGTGAGAAATCAGTACGGGTGGTTAAATTCCTATACTCTATCCCTATATATACTCAATGGTAGAGCATAGATTGGTAACAGAACTAGCAATGTTAGGCGAGATACCCAACCCCTGACCAACCTTTCGCATGGATGAGGAAAATAATAGTAATACTAACCATCATAGTACCATCATGCCTGTGAATCTGGAGTTAGATAATAATTACTACACTTGGATACGCTAACAAGGTATTTCCTATATAGTACGGACCCTATGCAAAGCAACCATCCAAGCAGGTATAGTACAAAGTCCACGAACAAAGTAAATAAATACGCTAATTAAGCAATCCCTCTGGTCTTTGAGTTTGTAAACCGCTTTTAAACTAAATGTCTATACTATGATGCCATTGGATAGTTATAATACACTACGGAAATGAAACAGAGCACTGTGATAGGTTAATAGTTTCGATAAAGGGACACAGCGACAAGCCATGAACCCAGAGTCGTTTACGATGGCGATTTGTGAATGTTCGAGGATGTAAGTGAGTGAAAATTGTATTTTGCAAGCTATTACCCAATGGACACCCACATTTTGAGTGGTATGTTTCCAATGCTACGCCGGCGTGGCCTTAGAATCCGAAAGTCATGATTGTACCAACATTACGTTGAAGCCTTGAGAGACGGAGTTTTGGAGACGTTATTGTTTTTGGACACATGTGATAAACTCTACAACATTGTAAAAATGCATCCAGCTCAAGACCTCCCAATATGGAGGTTTTTAACCACATATGTCCAGATGACAGCAGATGATGTACCTAGAAGCTACGACGTGCTATGGACAAAGGACTTTGTACAGGGACATTCACATTTGGCGTTGGAGCAGGAGTAAAATAGAAGAGCAAGGATTGTAATTACGAAAGTTCTTTATTGTGCATTTAAGGGATAAAGTGATTGTGTTTAATATTACATTGTACCCTGCAGTTTAGCATAAACAGTTACAAGACAAGGTGTAATCACAATAGACCTGCACAGAAAATTGTAATTACACATAACTGTGATGCAAAACAAAAGTAGTATAACTCTTAGGATACTACTTTTGGCATTGCATATAAATGAAACTATACAGAAACAATCTAACAGTCAGGCACACCCTTTGCCCCATGATATAAATATATTAGTACCAAATAATGGTGTATATCCAAAAGGACATAGTTTGTATTAACTGTACTACAAAGGAAAGTTGTCTAACCACCAGGATCCAGGACTTGCCATTCATATAAACAAATTGCTACAAAAATATTGTTCAACCGGCAGGATACTGTTATTGGCATTTCATATAAACATTGCTACAAAGGAATGTAGTATGACCGTCACGAGATAGTTCTTACCGTTTATATAAACCAATTGTTACCAAAGAACGTTGTCCTACCAGTAGAGTACAGGTATTGTCATTTCATATAAACATTGCTACAAAGAAATGTAGTATAACCGTCACGAGACAGTTCTTGCCGTTTAAATAAACAAAGGGCTACAAAAGAACGTTGTCTAACCGGCAGGATACAGCTTTTTGTCATATCATGTAAACATTGCTACAAATGAATGAACTATAAGTACAAGGTGTCAGGGCGTATCGTTCATATAAAAGAATCTATACAAATTAATGTTGTCTAACCACCAAGACACATCCATAGTGTTGTATATAAACTACGTAGAACGATTTACAAAGGAGAGAACATACGGTTCTCGAACCTGAGGGCCTCTTATTTGTAAAGCAATAGTAACAATCTGATACGTACATGATAGCGGTTAAGCAACATGAAATGACATGAATCGATGATGTAATGACCAACCATTATTGTTCAAATGTTAACAAGGGAATATAATAAGCATATTACACTAATTATGTTTTTCACTTCTATTGATTTTCCTAACCCTGCAACCCGTATGGAATAGTCATATATTGTTCCGTATCAACTGGATTTCATTTCGGTCCATTATGTTGATGTACTAGAGCATTTCGTTTTGTCGGAGCTTTATACACAAAACGGTAGTTTGGTTTTGGAAGGATATGATTAGGAACAAATATTTGTTTACTTTTATAATTACCCCTTCCCAAATTACATTTCCCTAAACCTTATTTCCTTCCGTGATCGACGATTTTAGGTAACACCACGAAATTTA
>JAGDQP010063611.1:0-11699 GCA_022664845.1 Lepisma saccharinum
CACGGCCTGGTCGCGTGACTGTCCGGTATTTAAAGAAGAAAAACGTATTAGAGAGCTGATGGTGATAGAGAAAATATCTGCTGGAGATGCAAAACGTCGCGTAAAAGAGTCTCAGCGCACCCTTCCCTCTGGTGCGTTTTCCCATGTTGTAGCCAAAATAGCAATTAAAACTGTCTCGGTTGGTACCCAGACAGTTAAAGTATCAACACAAACAGAGTCTGTTGTGCATGACGACACTCCGAAGCCGCCCAAAGAATCGGAGACTCCTAGCAATATGCCGCCGGAGAGTCAGGGACAAAAAACACCTGTGAAGAGCTCTAGAGCTCCACGGGTTAAGCCTACTTTTAGTCCCTATAAGGTCTCGAAATTAGCTCGAACTTCACCTCTCGCTACGAGCATTAAGACTTTGACGAACGTTTTGGCTGCACAATTTGCTCAGGACGAGTGTGTAGATACTATCCATCAACCAAGTTCATCTTTGTCCTCCGACATGGTTGAGGACCCCCTGATGGATATAGATTTTAATCTCGTTGGAAGGAGAGGCAAAAATGGGTATAAACCTAAACTTAAACGGTAATCTTTTACTTGTTTTTGAAGATTTTTATGATTTCCGTTTATTTTATAAGATTCTGCTCCTTTGCTGTTAAGTTTTATAGTGTAGTTTTGTTTTATCTTGTGAAGTCCCATTTACAGGCTTCCATTAAGTTTTATAGTGTAGTTTTGTTTTATTTGTAAAGGCCCGTTTACAGGCTTGGTTTTTATTCTGGCCATTTACACCAGTGGGCTGATTGTGAAGACCTTTTACATCTTCATTTTTATATTCTTTTATTTTAATAACCAGCTATTTTTAGACGTGACAAAGATAAGGGGCTTCCCCGTATCGGGACGGGCGTAAGCCATAGTGCTGTTACCGCCCATAAAATTCATTTTACCTTTTTTTACGAGGGGGATTGAACCCACGACCTTCCAATCCTAAGCCAACGCTCTACTACTGAACCACGGCCGCTCGGTACCGAACTTACTTTGAATGTCAATATTACTTCTGAAATGCTGAAGATGCTCGCTTTTGACTTGTAGAAGATCAAGAAAATTTTGCTTCACGGTTTATATAAGAAAGAAAATACGGTTGGGCGATTAGATTTCTATATCGAAAGGCACTATCGAATCAACCCATTATATATCGAACATTACATGTTGATCATATTGAAGCTGGCTGTGATGATCATGTGTCTTCAAATTCAGGAAGTCCTGGGTTCGCTACCAGCGAATAACCAAACTGATGGATGTTTTTTTTTTCGGGGAAGGTTTCCTCAATCACAGTAGGCAAATGCCGGTATAGTACCTTCAACGTAAGGCCCTGGCCAGTTCCTTCCCGTATCCTTTTCCCTACCGTATCCCAACCTGAGCCTAAAGGCAATAAATATTCAAATTCACGTGATCTGAGGTTAGCGTTCAGGGTTTTGAGTTTGAATACCGACTGGGGGCATCATTTGCTGGTGGTAGATTTTAAAGCTTATCAGATCATAAAGTCGGAGCAGGCAGTAGCCATAATATATATATATATAATAAACTTAGGGTAAGTTGGGGGAATGTTGATCACCTTAACAGTAAATAAATCACAACTACAAGCATTAATACAGAAGAGTAAAACAATATATACAGGGTGTCTGAGAAATAATGGTGAAAACTTCGGGAGGTCATTATTTATACCGAAACAAGAAAACAGTCCCTTGGAAAAAAAAATCGAAATTCTGCATAATTTCGGAGATACAAGCGCTCAGTCACGGCGGCATTGTAAAAAAATGACGTCATAACTGGATACACAATGATGTAACCAGTGTAGGCTTTGGAAATCAATCGGATACATCTATTTAAGTACTATTTTTGATTGAGGGTGAGCCGAAAAGGCTTCGCAATCCAAGAATTCCTTTACCAAGGAATCCAAAGGTTTCATGGGGGTTTTGAGTGTGATTTGCTAAACCAACCCCGCTTACGCCATTACTTGGCGAGATATGACGTCATTTGTGACGATGCCGCTGTAAATTTGAGCTTCTGTATCTCCGAAACTATAATCAGATGTCGAAATTTCTTCTAATGACGTTTTTTTTTATTGCAATTCCTGAAGCTTGTACCATTATTTCAGGAACAATCTGTATTATTTTTATCATAAAAAACACAGAGATTTCTTTATAACACAATAGTAAGAAACAAAAGACCAGGCTTTTATAAATATTTACTTGTAAGAGGCGAATGTAAAGCTCACAATAATAATTGAAACACACATGCAGTTGTGCGATGTGCTTCTAGAACACCCTGTACTCTGCCAAAATGAAATTGATACAACAAAAGTGTGAAATGATAATGAGAGCAAACTGAGAATAGTGAATGTGATTAATAAAATGCACTTGTCATGTGTTAATTTACAGTGCGGCTGTAAATTCTTTAGAAAAAGAAGTTATTGTGGAAAGGTCATGGGAGTAATCGAAGTGTTTGGAGGCGGACTAGTTTTCAAGGTCGTCTTATAATTTTTTTATATTCATGAAACCTACACATTTTGGATAGGTGTTTGACATCTTGTAGGTCATTTAAAGGACCATGCTGTTACCAAGTCCTATCATCGTACTGGTGGAGACTGGAAAGGCGAAATATCCAGTTTTCTTTCATGTAGGCAAGGTTGATTGATTTAAATCAGGTTGTTTTTTAAATCAATGATTTAAATTAACAGTATATTTTTAGAAAAGCAGAAACAAAGTGCCATAGTTTTAATGATTCTGTGGTTTGAATCCTATGTAAGCTTGACATTTACCTTTTAGTCCTTATGTGATGATAGGCTCTTATGATGTAAGCCAAAATCAAAGTAATTGTCATAGAATTTTAAGAAACTGTTTGATTGGTTCATTTCATATTACATGCGAAATTTTAGAAGAGAACGTAGGAACCCAATTCACATTATAAGTTTACAACTTGTATTATAAATACTGTATGCCGACCTGGTAGCCGTGTGGGCTAGGGCGCTAACCCAGCGACTCGAAGGTCCCCGGTTCGAATCCCGGCGGGGGCATGGATGTTTGTGATGGTGGATTTTAACTAGAACGTGACGGGCCAAAGTCAAAAGTTACTAGAATGACCCATATAAAATAAAGTTTACCGAAGTTTTACAAATACTGTGTTTATTTTGGTAATACATGTGAAAATGAACACACAGAAGAAAAAAAACAGGGTTTGTTTATTTGTATCAGTTATTTGATTTCTTCACAAATTGTTCGAAAGCAATTTGTACCCAACAGAGGGATGAAAATGTAAAGCTGGGTATCCACTATTGATTTGACCGCATTATATAATAGCTCTTGGATTAGACCGAACTTTGCGAACACTGAAGGCCTTTACGGATCGCCTTTCACTATAGCGGTTCTCTGGGAACAACCAGTGTCACACTTGCACTGCACTGATCAACTTTCTTACCACCAGTGGCAGTGTTGCTAAATTTCGTACAGTTTATTCCTGGACATACTGTATGTAGCTACGTTGCGAATTCCGTGGATACTAGAACAAAACACTGCTTTTCTGTACTACAATTGTTATTTATTTATTAAAAAAGACAAAACATTTTTATCGACAACTGGCCTGCATTTGCTCTATTTTTTTAAATTTTTTTTTATTATAAGTTTTACTCTTCTGTGGAATGGAAAAATGTGTTGAAGGTTTAATCTCTTTGGACTGGATTTTATTATCCGTAAAATCAGGCGATTAGATTGATTAGTGGAGTGTGTTGAAAAACAATAGCTATTACAATTGTTTGTGACTGATTCATCATGAGTCATGAAAGAACATGTTTGCAGATAATCCATCGTTTCCTTCTATTCAGTGATACACAACCATAAAAGCGATAAGAAGGAGCTT
This sequence comes from Lepisma saccharinum, assembly GCA_022664845.1. Classification (NCBI taxonomy): domain Eukaryota; kingdom Metazoa; phylum Arthropoda; class Insecta; order Zygentoma; family Lepismatidae; genus Lepisma; species Lepisma saccharinum. Next base: position 3,901 of record JAGDQP010063611.1, read on the forward strand.
AATTTCGCAAGCAGAAAAAAATAAAAAATAATCAGTATCTGCTTTAATACTTGTGAAAACCAGTTCAATGGCAAAAATAATATTTTTTTTATTTGAAAAAGAACATTTGCTCAAACCCATCGAGGTCTGCGTAACGATAGTTTACTGGAGTGACTGCTTAGGCTGCTTTTATGCAAACGCCGTTCTCAAGCGACGTGAGAATCACACGAACGGTGCGTTCTATTAAACAATGGAAGCAAATGAGTGTGTTTATGCAAAAGTTCCCTGATTTTCTGCTGCTGCGTTCTCAAAGACAGCCGTCGATCTACAGAACGCGAGAAGAAAAAACAATGTGGATATGTTTACAAACAGTGTTGCCAGGCGCTCTTAGGCCAGTTGGTCACTTTCTCCGTGGAAAGGGGTTTTACTGGCAAAATACAGTCTCTTCTTTTCATTTTTGACAGCGCGAACGAGCGCGTTGAGTCTGACGGTCGTGTTTGTATAATATCTTGAACTGGTGTAAATCTAATTTTGACTATCGAAGTGACAAAGAGAAGGAAATTGAGAATTCGAGATTCTGGTTCGGTATTCTTTCGTTCGTGAAAAATCTTTGAATAAGGTCGTTTCTGTGGTATATACATACTTGCTGAAATTGAGAATACCAGGGAAAACTCAGTCAAGTTGTCCGACCTCGTGATCGAACCTAGGACCTCCCGATTATGGAGCAGGCTCCACGACTCCACACCGCTCGTATATTATTGTAAAAGAAACGTGAATATTTTTTACATTATTATCCTCCACCACTCTAAAGAAAATCAAGAACAAAAAGAACACACACACACACATAGTGCCAGGGGCGCGGTGGCTTAGTAGAGCACTCACCTCTGGTGCTAGGGGTCGTCGGATCAATCCCTACTCATGCTATGTGGGCTTTGTGGTGCACAAACACCGTGTGCGTGCGTTTTCTCGGAGTGGTCCCGTTTCCTCCCACTTTATTCATTTCACCAATTAATCTCATCATCCATACGGCCTGAGCCATAGTTGCCTAAAGGTCTTAAAATAAATTTCAATACACATATAGTGCAAAGGATGTATTGCAGACTCTGAAAGGAGCATGGGAATTAGGTTGGACTACGAAAAAAATGCACAAACAAACCTTCCCACATAGCAAAATGACGTCCCAGGGATATCTGACGGATCTCCTGGCAGGATATCGGGACGTCCGTAGGACGTCCTGTTTAAGTCCCGTTTACATCCATGGGACGTATAGTTATAATTAATCCTTCGTATAACTATACGAAGGCATATCCTTCGTATAGTTATAATTAATTAAATAATAATAATAGTAAGGTCGATTTTTAATTTATGGAAATTCCAGGTAGGTAATCCCGCACGGCTTTCCGGGGGACATCCAGGGGACATCCATACGGGATGAACTGTTTGTATTGCCCACATAGTTATCCCACGGACGTCCTTAGGACATCGCTATGGGAGCAGGACCATTCTGACGGTAATGGGATCTAAATGGGACGTCCCAGGGACGTACTCTGCTATGTGGGTTGCTAACTAAACTCCCACTGGATGTTCGCACTTTGCTACGGTTACAGAAATACACATAAGGAGACTATATGTTTACAGTCCCTACTGGTAAAGAACCAAGGACCACTAAAGCGTGATTAGATCACCTAAAAATTAATGTAATGTAATTATTTTACTGAATATAATCTCAGCTGTTGTATTTAAAGATGTAAGATATACATTTCTGTAGAAAATAAATAATTGAAGTTGGCTTTTCTATTTTTATTTGCAGGCAGTAAATATGTTCCCCGTGCCATTTTACTGGACTTGGAACCAGGCACAATGGACTCAGTTCGTTCGGGACCTTTTGGTAAACTGTTTAGGCCAGACAATTTTGTATTTGGACAGAGTGGAGCGGGCAACAATTGGGCGAAAGGCCACTACACGGAAGGTGCTGAGCTCGTGGACGCTGTGCTGGATGTGGTGAGAAAAGAGTGCGAGAACTGCGACTGCCTGCAAGGATTCCAGTTGGCACATTCTTTGGGCGGCGGCACGGGATCGGGCATGGGCACGCTGCTCATTTCCAAGATCAGAGAAGAATACCCGGATCGAATTATGAACACGTACTCTGTGATGCCGTCCCCGAAGGTTAGTTCGCTTTGTTCACCCAATGTTAGATCTTTATCTTCGTTAGTTCATATTGTGACGTAGATGGTATTACTTTATCATTTCATTACTAGACCAACAAGGAAGCATCATATCGAAAGGTACTGTGAAATTTTGCTAGGATAATCTACGCCCTATAGAAAGGTAAGATACAAAAAAATACCAGCCCATATTGACTGCAAGATACAGAGATAGGAGCTGGAATATTGGTCGAAGTGTATGTTTTATGATTCAGTCCACAGAAGTCTCACTTTCGTCTTGGAATGAAACACTGTCGAGTTGTAGCGTCACCTCGCACACCACAGCACTCCTCGTCAAGGACGTATTTAGGGGCGCTAGACCCCCCGAAATTCATCTTTTGTAACAGATAAAATTATATGGATTTAAAAAAAAAAATCGGGGTCTAGACTCCCCCCCCCCCCCCGGCTTCCTAAATAGGTCCTTGGCGTGGCGTGTTGCCGTGTGAGAAGTGACGCTACAACTCGACAGTGTTTCATTCCAGGACGGAAGTAAAGGAGAAGCGACTTCTTTTGACTTGAATCATTAAAAATACACTTTGGTACACTTTGACCAAAATTCCAACCCCTATCTCATTATCTTGCAGTTCAGGTTAATGTAAAGCGACGATCTTAAATAAAAGATGGCAACACTTCCTCCGTATATGTCTAATGTATTTTTATCGTTGCACGTAATTTCAATGCTGCTTCTACAAATTCAAACCTTGAGAGTTCAAACTTTCAGGGAAGACAGTTCGCTCGAATGGGTTCAGTCTTCTCAGTTAGGTAGACATGTAGATCGTCCTCATTGATGTACAATCAGGTTCTCCCTGGTACTTAATTACAAATCTAATTAGGCAAGCGACTGTACTTTTAATTAGAATCCGATCTAGACATCCCTCAAGTAAAGAACACCTACACAAAATATGTTACAGACACAACATACGGTGATTGTGAAGACGAACAAATAACCGAAACCCTCAACCACATATTGTTCCCATGTGTAAAGTATGAACAACAGAGAATATACTTACTTAACACCCTTTTAAGATCACAATATCAATTTGCACCCTCGATAGATAACTCAGTAATTCCTCAAGACAATTAGACCTTACCTGCGCAAAATTAACGTAATTTATTTTAAAAAATAAGGAAGTTACAAGTCTAATAAGTAATTTACCAATAAATAAATAAATAAATCGAGTCTTCTCTGGAGACAATCATTATAAAAAATAACTACATTATTCTATCGTGATATTGTATCAAAATTTTTTAACTAATTCAATTTGACTTTAAAAATCTCATTTCTACCGTATATAAACTAAAAATCTTTGAATCAGACATCAACAATAAACAAGGTTTGGGGGCATTCTTACCTAAACCCCTTTTAACCTTGGAGAAAAAAATCTACCCCATTTAACAACAATAGGTCAATTATCAGAATAATATCCTTATAAGAAAGTTCACGTGAGAATTCATACCAAATTTTAAGTCTTATCAAGAATTTAAATAAGATACTACCTAATCAACATATGGGAGCTCCATAGTCTAGTGGTTAGAGTGTTGGACTCATGTCCGCGTGTTCCCGGATTCAATCTCCGGCTGCAATCCCACTTTTCGGTGTCCACCTAGCGTCGTGAGGCAAACTGGGGAGTCACGTGAATAAAGACGCGACGGCCACACACGGTCTAGAAAGCACCTTGATACGCCTGTTTCGTGGTCAGGTGGCGCGCAATGCTGACCACACAGCCGCCACTCAGGTGGACGCAGTTCCACCACCTACGGACAGATGGTGCTGGGGCAGGCTCAGGGCCTATTGGCCTGTCACGCCAGTGGTTATTTTTTAATAAACATATATTAGTCTAATAAGTAATAATACAATTAGATACCTATTAGAAAGTATCTACTATATATTACTATAACAATAAAAAATAAATAAATAAGGATCTTCGATAAAAAGTGAAATGTTGCAGGTGATGATGTCAGTGTCTCCTAAAACAATACGAGCACCAAATATCGTACAAGAATACAAGATGATTCTTGTATTCCCTGAAAGTTAGAACTCTCTTGACTTGAATTTGTAGGAGGATTGCAATTTTGTGCAACGATAAAAATACATTAGACATGTACGAAGGTAGTGCTGCCATCTTTTGTTGGAGATCGTTGGTTTACAGTAACCTCAATATATAGGACGTAGATTCTTCAAGCAAAATTTCAGAGGGAGGTTTCGATATGATCTCTTGGACTGTTTCCTTGTAAGGAATTTCTGAATTAAAAATAAGCTTTTTAGAAACTTCTTACCCTTGACATTGGTTGTGCAGTCTTCAATAAGGGGGCGTTCAAGTATTACGTAAGCACACTTTTTTTTAGTAATTTTAGACCCCCTCCTTGCAAGAAGAAATAAGATAGGTACCAGACACGTCTGCTTGTGCTTACATAGGATGTTTCAAATTTCGTATGATTTACGTAGTTCAAAAAGCGTTAAAATTATTCTGCATTAATTTGTTTTGAAGCGAATATTATGTAAGCATTGTTCTGATTTTGCCAGGATTTTCATTTGTGTGTGTGTGGGGGGGGGGGGGGAATCAAAGTTAATGCGGTGCAGCTAGTTTTCTTTCGTACAGTTTCGATCGATTTTTAACAGTAAAAAAATTAAATGAAGTGGTGTGCTCCACGATTTGAAAGGGTGATACACCATTGGCGGGTATGGCAAAATCTCTATCCCCGTTGTGAGATAAACACAGCTTGAGCCCCCTCTGCTTGAATGCTACGTAATACCTTCTAAACAAATACTAAAGCCTACGTTTCGTTAGTAAAAAACCCACTTACATCATCGGAAAGGGGATGGAAGGGAGAGGGACTGAACGTCTAGGACAATGTTTCTCAAACTGAGTTCTGGGGAATATTCTGAACACACATGTTACGTGAAGCGTGTTTAGGTGTTCCGTGGTGGTCTCAATGACTATATACACAGGGTGTCCCATTTTAATCAAAGCACTGAAAGAAAATACAAAAAGTGTGCAATGGAACATGGCAACACTGACAAGCTGGTGACATCTTGTTTTCACTCCTGATATCCACCATGTTGTTACAAAGAAATTTCCACAAACGAAATTTTCATTCAACGCGTCGTTTCTGATTTATTGAGAATTATTCATTTTCTTCTCATATTAGGCGTTGATTTTGGGCTCCAAGTTGGAATCACTGTATCTCCAAATCGAAGCAGAATTCGACCCATGTTCATATAAACCTTTTTGTTTATCATGACTCATACTATCACCTCCGTAAGTATTGAACCTTCATCTCATTTGAAAAAAATATAAGTGTGTTGAGATGGCAACACTGCATGTGCCATAACTCAGTTGTGCATGGAAGGCTGTCTCCTCTCTGTCGGTACATGTTCCACTGCACTATTTTTGTATTTTCTTTCAGTAGTTTGATTAAAATGGGACACCCTGTATATATATCTCTTCTATATTTCTTAAGTGTTAATAGACGTCCACTTTTCCCGATGATGTGTGTTTTAACTTCCGAAACGTCTGGTTGTTTATTGGATATAGTTGGAGACTGACAAACGTCAATCAGGTAAGAAGTTTGAAATGGAGGTCTTCTGCGTAATAATGAAGTTTTTATGTTCTTACGACTTAAATAATACTAATAAGTTAACCCGCCTCTTCGTGTTAAGTCTGTTGAAATATCAATATCGGTTAAGTTGATCATTCGTCCCCGATTTTAGGGGGACAGTCCCCGAAATAACACTTCTGTTCCCGGCTGTTCTTTGTCCCCAATTTCCAGAAAATTGAAAATAATAATGCTGAAACCCCCCAATAAATATTTTGCCAGCTAAACCCGGGTTCCACGGAGAGAAACGTATCTGACAGCTACCGAATAGTAACATACCTCACAACAAGCTGTATTTTTGTCTCTCCCGGGCACCAGTGCCTCCCTCTATGGAGCGAAACTTTTCTTTCATAAACTTCGAGGCCAAGCTCATAATTATCATTGAATAGTAAAATGTTCTTAAATTTGTTAATTTACTATTTTTTTTCATCATTTAAATACGTTTCTAGCATTATCGCTATTATGCAAAAGAAAAAAAAGTTTGAATTGGTGCTCGATAGATGGCAGCACGATTTTTGTGAATTTAGTGAAGTGGACAAATATTAATTATAATTGTGTTTATTAATTTATTTATTTACGAAAATGATTCAACATGTAAAATATTATTAATCTTGAAGTTTTATAGCAATAGAATTAGTATTTATATTGGTATTATTGATTATATATAATTAGTCACTATAATTTATGTTTCCCGGAATGGTATATTGGGCCATCGGGTTTTTCTCTGTCATAACTTAACCTAGCCTAGCTGTAGACTGTTCATGTACATTCGAGGACCCTGTGTAGCACACGCATAGGAGAGAAAAGTACACCTACGACTACACTGGGATTGACGACACTTCTCAGTGCCGGAGGGCTGAAGTTAGATAGAGATTGCAGTCATTGCACAAAGACTGATCATCATCATTACCATTCATTGTTCAGCCACAGGATAGATCGTTACACCTGGTTACATCTATATATGTGTGGGGCTACGGCCCTCATTATCTTAGTAACAGTACTTCTCACTTTCGCCGGCACTAACATGTCAGATCCTCAACAGCAACACCATCAAGGACATCACTTGCCACAAACAGTTCCAGGACCACCACCATACTCCACGTTAGTCAGCAGGAAACAACAGAAAATGGAAACAGCAACCCGATCACGATCACGATCTCCTCACACCAACAGCTCCGGACATCAGTCGCCTCCTTTGAAGAAAACTCACACTATCAGTGGATCAGAATCGGACGGCGAACATCACATGGATATAAACGACCGAACTGAATTCCCGGAACTTACGAAACCATTTTCTTTCATCCTAACTCATTATGACAGTAAATACGAAAATCCGAAACTACTGCTTCAGCAACTCACCAAATACGTGTCAGGGAACATCATCGTTAGAATCATCCCGACAAGAAATGGAATGATAATTCATACTACAGACGCCAATCTTGCTTCCAAAATTCGAAATAAGCATAGTTTCGAGATATTCGGAAAAACCGCTGCTATGAGTCGGCTAGAACAGAAACAAACACGACAGCCTCCACCACCTCGCAAAACACCAACACTCTCTGTAGTGATTCGAGGCATAGACCCCAGCGTTCCAGATAACGAAATAGAAACCGAGTTAAAAGAAGAAGGACACTCCATACACAAATGCTTACGGATTAAAAACAAAACTGGGGGACCAACATACATGGTTCGTGTTCTAACAACTAATCAAGAAACAATAGACGATCTACTTCATCATGGTGCATACATATACAAACGCAGATACCGAGTTGAACCATCTCACTCTCCACCCCCACTCCCGATCCGTTGCGAGCGTTGCCAACAATACAACGTTCACCATACAGCAAACTGCACTAACGAAAACAAATGCGGATATTGTTCGGGACCGCACCCTACGAGATCATGCACAAACATGCAGAACCCTCCAAAATGCACCACCTGTAGCGAAGCGCACCCAACTTTCAGCTATAAATGTAAAGCACGTCCAGCTCCAGAACCTACAAAACCCGAATTTACTGT
>JAGDQP010063613.1:0-11699 GCA_022664845.1 Lepisma saccharinum
ATCATTTTAAATAACAACGACTGAATGTACCCACCTTCCTCATTTTAATGGCAAAACGGGGTGCGAATCAACACGAAATATGTGGTGCTGGTCATTCTCACACAGTTCATCATGACAGGTTTTTTTCATAGTTTCCCCCAGTCAAACCAGGCGAATGTCGAAATGGTACCTTGAAGTAATATTGTGGTTGCTACCTTCAACTTTCTTTCCCTAAGGACAGGATAGCATTTAAGAGCAAAGGCGTTTTGTAGCTTTAGAAGCTGTAAATTTCACCAAAAAAAGCTCTAGCGAAACAAATTAAGTTGGAAGTGTTATTTTCAACCTCTCTTTTTCCCATTTGTACTCTGTTATGAGTTTTCTAAAATATAACATTTCTTGTTTTTATTAGAATACAGAATATGTGTTTAAGTTGATTTTTCTCCATGCTTAATTAAAATTTTACTTTCTGAAAATCCTTGTAGTTAGTTAATGAAATAATTAGAGGAGAAATGCTGAGACTAAATTCGAGTATAGTCCAAAGATCGTGCCTGAAGAAGAACAAACCTTTAATTAGGGTAGTTGGCACCAAAATTTCAGTCAAATCATTGTAAAACGATGCTTTAAGAAACAATATTATTTTGATTAACTCTTTCTATTTTGTTTTGAGTTGTGATTTGTGTCCTAATGGAACACATAGCTTCTAACTGCAGGTCTACTACGTGGCATACGAACCACGCTCGAATTTGAATCTGAGGCAAATTCAGCATGGACCTCAGACGCTCCATTGTTTTATGTATTTACCATGCTGTCCTTTCCCCTATAAAATATGAAGAAAGAGCTACCATATAAGCAAGGAAAGTCCAGAAAGAAGCAGACAACTCACCACATGTGCGACACACAGCAGGTAGGATAACTTGTCATACAAATTCGAGAAACCAACAATAATACCATGAACAGAACAGGCTTGAGAGGAAACGATAGCTACAGGAAGCAATCCGGTGTGTTATATATCTGGGCAACACAGTTCTCCTTCCGCCAACAGGTTGCACTGTGTGTCGTGCTGAGAAGTCGACAAGAAAATTTCTGGAAGGTAGCCAATGCTGTTGATGTATTTTTGCATCTCGAAATACGTATGTCTGGAGAGCGTATGTCGCAGAACGTTATTGAACGCCAGCAAACGTAATTTCCTGCAATCGAATGCAAGAGGGAACTTTATTGGCCATAATTGCCGGCACAGGAGTCATATTCTTGATATGAATATCCAAGAGGTCGTTGCCTTGCATTTCTCTGGACGAACAACTTACAAATGTCCGTATGAATTTGTAAAATTCGGGGTAGGCATTTCGAATTTCATTGTGCTATTTCGCGCCTCATAGCTCTTGATTATTTTAATAAAGATTCAAAATCAGCTGGCATGCATGAAATAGGTCAGGGATCTCGGTGGGAGAGGAAGTACGCTCCTTGAGCTCCTTGAGAACTAGCTTAAAGTGTGCAATGTGTACCATATGTCCGCTACTTTCCACAATCGTAAATATCATTTTATGAAAAGAAATTCCATTCTTCCAGGCACAAGCAGCGTAGAATGTTAAAGAAACGTTAGAAATGTTTACGACAACATGAAAGGGGAGAAAATTTCGTTCGTTCCGTGCCCTCCAGCTTATAGGGAAAATTTGATCAATTACTCTAACGTAGGTTAGCATCCTCGATTTATGATTTACTGCTTAATTGAATAATATTTCGTAATTAGACACTCAGTTCCCGTGGGCCAGTAGTAACAGTCACTGACTTCGAGTAAGCATTGGGGAGGCCGTGTAGGATGCGAGTCCCACTCACAAGAGCTATCCTGACTGAGGTTTTCCAAGATTTTCATCAGTTCCACCGGACAAATGCTAGATGGTACCTTCAATAGAATCCCTGGTAACTATCTGCTCCATTCCTTCTCTCACGGCTACAGCAAAGTTTCGATCATTAGACTTAATTAAAAATCTAATGATAACACATTCCAGGAAATGAAGTTTAAACTATACTTGAAAGCCTTTTAATATGAACGTACCTGGCAATCACCGATTATACTATTTTTCACGAATACGAATCCAAAATAAAATGATAGAACCTATCATGCTCACTCCTATTGTTGATCTTAATATTGTATTTTGGGAGAGAACACGAGATCAAAGTGGGCCACGGTGGCTCAGTTGGTAGAGCGCTAACCTCTGGTGCTAGGGGTCGTCGGATCGATCCCTGCTCATGCCATGTGGGCTTTGTGGTGAACAAAAACCGTGTGCGTGGGTTTTCTCGGGGTGCTCCCGTTTCCTCCCACTTTCTTCATTCCACCAATTCATCCCATCATCATCCATACGGCCTGAGCCATAGTTGCCTATAGGCCTTAAAATCAATTCAATTCAAATTACGAGATCAAAGTTTAAGGTGCCAAAGTAAACATGTATGGTGAGGTGATGAACTTAGAATGGAGAATTTGAACATAAGTATGAAGGTCTGTTTCCTTCAATTTTGCTCTAACTGTAACGGTAATCAACACACAGTAAATTTTATACAAACTTGAGGCACCATGTCGGGTTGCAGTATCGGAAACTCAAGCATATTTCCGTCAAGAATTTCCTTGAATACTGTCCGAAATAAGAAGAACCATAGGTCAACTATGTAGTAAACGGGATCTCAGCTTACAAACTACTGAATTCAAGTAACTTACAACTTTTGATGAATAAAAGAAAACCATAATGTAGCATCAAAATTACTCCCGGTACTATCTTCCACAAATCAATATGAATCTTCAGTCACATGTTTCATCTAATATTACAAAAATATAAAAAGTTCCTACTTAAATTTTTTGACATGCTGAGTAATATGCTGCAGGTAGTTCTAATTAATATTTCACTCAATGTTTCACTGAAAAATACAGTCTCTCCCATACAAAACGATATCACTTTCAATTTCACACATTCGGAAAAAGTCATTCAGTCTTCAGCAACCTATCTCATCTGTTCGAATATGAGGCTTTTCATAAGTCACTAGGAGAAGGTCCTCATGCACCAGGCACTGTCAAATCATAGAATCAGAAATAGTAACTAGGGCACAATTACCAACTAATAAGTAGTAAATACTATTATTCGTGTAAGATAAATTAGAAATTGTGCAGTTATGTTGGGTCAAAATCTTATATTACAGAAGAGTCAACTACAAGTGAACAAACGCACAGATTGATGTAAACAGTATTCAAGAACAATTACATAGTAATAAACTAAATACAAAGAAAAGCAGCAAAATAATTAAACAATAACAAATGAATATTTTATATCGGAAACAAGTAGTAATTTCAAACACCTATTAAAATGACCAGGAACATTTCTTAATTGAATTAATTACATATACATTTAACTATACAAATTCCAAACGTTTTTCTAATACCTAAGTTCTTCTACTTATCCAAATCTCTAACAATACGTAAGTTCCAGATAAGAATAAGTTTCAGAAATAAAGAAAGGTTGGTGGCAGGTTGAAGGTTGCCCCTGAATTTCCTCGGTTCCTTTAAGCATATCTTTAGATACTGTTATTGATTTAGACCAGGAAAGCTTCCAACCTATATTCGTCCCAATACTTTCAAATTAAATGTATGCGACTTCTAATATTAAGATAATTCTAAAAGGAAAATAGTTATGTAATAAAGAGGTTAACATATTTTTCAACAATAACCCAAATTTCAAGTTTATGATTTAAAGATCCAGGATATCAATTTTCTGAAAATGAAAACATTTGAAAACCCTGTATACTGACATTGTTTTTCTATTTATTTTTACCTGTAGAGTAATATCACGCCGTTTTCGCCTTTATTTTTGTACTGAGCCAAAGTTGCCCAAAGGTCTTAAAATTAATTTCAAATTCAAGTGCACTCTAATTTTATTCGCTCGCTCTCCGAAAAATATGCAGTACAGTCACGGAAGTATGTACTGCGGGAGTCTAGCGATCATTTAGTCTATGGTTTAGCATTTAGTTTCAATTTAACTTATATTTCTGGAGTAGAAAGGCACCCTTTAGGCTAATCCTTCCACATACTGTTTCTCAGACATGTCACGGATTATTCATAACTGCCTGTCTGGCCAATAAATATATTTAAAAAAAAGACGAAATAGTTCTTATTCAACTCCCGCAGTACTTACAAGGGAACTACTCCAAGTGTTACAAACCGATTGAACCAAATTTGTTGTATGAACAGGGCACACCCCCAAACTAAAAAATATGGTAGTAAAAACTGCTCCAATTACCCCCTTGTGATATTTTGGCCCCCTAGTCGAATATCTCACTCACGGACCTAGACATCAATATTCCCAGGCCAAACAGCTAAAGCTAGAAACACAGAGCCGAGACGCTGAGGCTAGAGACACCAAATGTTGACCATCATGAGGAGGTTACGAAACAGAAAATAAATTTTGGAAAAGTCGCCATCTGGAATCCAATATGGCGTCCTAAAATAAATGCCGACAGTATATGAACAGCCCAAACTACGGAAGCTAGAAATACCAAATTTGGAATGGAGGCCTTTCATAAAATGTAGATTACGAGAATAATAAAAAATATGCAAGAAGTCGCCATCTTGAATCCAATATGACGGACTAGAATGTATTTCACAATGGCTGGTGCTAGACACACCAAAGTTGGCACAAATTTTAATTATCAAGAGATGGTCAGAAATGATAAAGAAATTGGGAAACAATCGCCATCTTGAATCCAATATGGCGTCCGAAAGTAAATATTGAAGGTATATGCACAGCCCAAAGTACTGAAGCTAGAAATACCAAATTTGGCATAAATGTTTATGAGAATGGGTAGGTACAGGAAAAATGCCAAATGATGAAAAAGTTGCCATCTTGGATCCAATATGGCGGCCTAAATAAATAACGAAAGTATATGCACAACCCAAACGGCTGAAGCTAGAAATACGGAATTTGGTATAAATGTTCATTTAGGTAAAGGGGATAATACGAAAGTTTGCAAAGGTTGCCATCTTGGATCCAATATGGCCGCCGTCATGAAATGTGAACCTTTCTCTTCATATGCCTTTGCTCGACACAACTACTAATTGCAATAAGAATTAAACCAACACAATGAAGTAACGAAAAGGGGGCGAAGCCTCCTCAAAGGTAGACGAAAAACGAATTACGCTTACAGGTTATGTTAATGTTTTGGGTATTTTGAAACTGTATGTACGGTATACAGTATATAACCGGGATCTTACAATATGTAACATGTGTTTTTCAAATCCAGGGCGAGGAGGGGGGGGGGGCAGAAAGTGAGTAAATATTTATAGAACGCCGGAACATCCGGGTTGTGTGTTATCCAGCCTACCCTTCCGCCACATTAGTCCGGACAGTCGGGAGTGTAGTGTAATGATGTAATATTAATACAATAATAAAAATGTAAAAAAAAAGTCCACACAAGAACTCACACTTCGTAGCGTTTTGCGTTATATATACAACGAACGCAAGCATTCCGTAACTTCACTGTGTTGGTATAATTCTTATTCCAATTAGTAGTTGTTTCAAGCAAAGGCAAGGTTCACATTTCATGATGGCGGCCATATTGGATCCAAGATGGCAACCTTTGCAAACTTTCGTATTATCCCCTTTACCTAAATGAACATTTATACCAAATTCCGTATTTCTAGCTTCAGCCGTTTGGGTTGTGCATATACTTTCGTTATTTATTTAGGCCGCCATATTGGATCCAAGATGGCAACTTTTTCATCATTTGGCATTTTTCCTGTACCTACCCATTCTCATAAACATTTATGCCAAATTTGGTATTTCTAGCTTCAGTACTTTGGGCTGTGCATATACCTTCAATATTTACTTTCGGACGCCATATTGGATTCAAGATGGCGATTGTTTCCCAATTTCTTTATCATTTCTGACCATCTCTTGATAATTAAAATTTGTGCCAACTTTGGTGTGTCTAGCACCAGCCATTGTGAAATACATTCTAGTCCGTCATATTGGATTCAAGATGGCGACTTCTTGCATATTTTTTATTATTCTCGTAATCTACATTTTATGAAAGGCCTCCATTCCAAATTTGGTATTTCTAGCTTCCGTAGTTTGGGCTGTTCATATACTGTCGGCATTTATTTTAGGACGCCATATTGGATTCCAGATGGCGACTTTTCCAAAATTTATTTTCTGTTTCGTAACCTCCTCATGATGGTCAACATTTGGTGTCTCTAGCCTCAGCGTCTCGGCTCTGTGTTTCTAGCTTTAGCTGTTTGGCCTGGGAATATTGATGTCTAGGTCAGTGAGTGATTTATTCGACTAGGGGGCCAAAATATCACAAGGGGGTAATTGGAGCAGTTTTTGCTACCATATTTTTTAGTTTGGGGGTGTGCCCTGTTCATAGAACAAATTTGGTTCAATCGGTTTGTAACACTTGGAGTAGTCCCCTTGTTAGTTCCGTGACTGTACTAGGTTAAAAGGAAGTACTGTGGCATGTAAAACAATCATCTCCTTTATTAATTGCAACCCAAAAAACGTAGAGATCGCGTGGGTTGCATAAAGAAATTGGAAGGCTCAATCCAAGTGGGTTTTCCCGCCTTTTTAATTTTATGTCAGTTATTCAAATTTCAGTGCAGGTAAACCAAATTTAACTTTCACGGACCAAAGTTCGTATTGTACTTCAATAATGGGTACAATTAGTTTCAAAGAAATCCTACTAGGAACCTCAGGATTGTGTGCAGACACTTTTGGGACAGAATAATGTCCCAAAAGTGTCTGCATAAAATCCTCAAGTTACTACTAACATTTTCTTAAAAATAATTCTACCCATTATTGAAGTACGAAACGAACTTTGGTCCGTGAAGGTTACATTTTGTTTACCTGCACTGAAATTTGAATAATTGACGTAAAACGAAAAAGGCGGAAAACCCCACTTGGATTGAGCCTTAAGTTCAAATAAAGGGGACTCAGGGAGTTTCAACACCTCCAATGGTTTGGATTTTTCGATTGAACAGACATACAAATGGACAATCATAACGACAAAAAGAAAGATTTTGAGTTTTATTTATATGATTGTTCTCTAGCTTGATAAAAGAGATAAAATGAATTGTGTGGGCGGTAACAGTTTCTAGCTTAAGTAAGCATAGAAATGTAGCACAAATAAAATGAAAGGAGAAACCCACATCCACAACCATATACAAATTTAGAAAGAAAGAAAGAGAGAAGGAGAGAGAGAGAGAGAGAAGGAAAGAAGGAAGGAGAAAGGCGTAAAAGAAAAGGAAAAGAGAGTGAGTTGTTACTTACGTAGGTTCTAGGAAGCAATTCTTCTCGTTTTCATGAAAAATCAATACAGAATATTTTTTGTGTTTCTTTTTCAAACATTAATGTTGACGCCGTGACTCAGATTTGGCAGTCTGCAAGAGGAGAAAAATCTAATGGATTCACCTAAGTGTCCTTTAATTGAGTTTTGCTCCTTTTTTCCTGTCGTTTTTTCTTAGTTTCCACTCCAGTGGCGCAATTGATCCGATAAGTGTGAGAGCCATGGGAAGAAAGAACACAATAGACAGCCATGAAATTCTTCAGTTTACTGACTAAGCGCGTGGCAGCGACAGAAGACCAAAGGAAGTCATTGGTAACTGATGAATGTAGAGATCTTTATAGAATTTCCTGGTAAAAGAAACCTGCTAGTATTGGAAATTTGACTAGCGTTCACAATATTTAAGAAGAATGTGCGAATAGACCTATAGATTACTCTCATAAAGAGGGAAATTAATTTGCCTTATAGTTAATTAAAAAGAAAAGAGAAAAATTGATTCATTGGTAGGTTCAGCACAGTTTATCACAAGTGAGCTTATTTGCAATAAAGAACAACCAAACCCATTTGAAGTTAATTTTGCTCAAGAAGGAGAACCTAATTCGCTTCCTTTCGAGTTGATTTGTTTCTCATTGTCATCGAGCACGTAGAATCTACGATTGAACTTGAATTTATTTATGACCTTTTGTAATCTTTGGCTCAGGCCGGGATAGGGTAGTTAGAGAATGGGGAAGGTATCGGCCAGGGCCTTACTAAAGGTACTATACAGGCATTCGCCTAGTGAAACTGAGGGAAACCCTGGAGAAACTAATTCAGGATGGTAGTTTCGAAACAGCATACCTACCCATTGCGCTACGTTACTGCCTGAAATACGGGCTACTGTTAACGTGGAAACTTAACCACGCTCGGGTATCAATCCTATGCAGACTGCGGGTTCACGGACCAATATGAACTCCCACAGTAAGAAAAAAGGCTAAATCAAACCAGACGGGTGGAGCGTTGTAACAACATGTTCTGTAAGGTATCTGTAGAGATGCAGTACGTCTGGAATACTATTATGTCTGGAATACTATTACGTCTGAAATACCATTTCATCCGCAATACATTACAGAACATATTAAAACATTCCAGCCGTCTGTTACATTTTATTATTACTTAGTTACATTTTTAAAATTAATTCGCTATGAAAGCGATCCTTCCCGACCAGCTAATCTCTCTCTCTCTGCCTTAGCTGGATTGTGCTTTGTTTAAACTACTAAGAGTGTTACGATGGTAAAAAATCATGGTTCAAATAACTTACGTTTAGACTACGGAACTTAACTTGGTTATCGTGCTTGTATTCCATCTTGTCAGTATCATGGAACTAAGAAAAAGGTTACACGGTAGAGTTTTAAATTATGGGAAAATAATGAACGCAAATGAATTGATTGTAGCGTAATATTTTGTGGATTAGTTCTGCCATCAATCTTTTATACTTTAAAAGTGATACGCACCACTAGAATGTTATATATCTCGATGCAGAAAGAAATAAACTCACCAAGTGAGCTGCGCTTAGCGGCCATCTTGCGTTTAGATAACTAACGTAAGAAGATAACCGTCGTAAGTTAACGCTGGTTAAATTTGAAGCCTGCGTGAACGATAACTTGCATTTACATTACTAAAATCATCTCGGTTAACGTTAACCATAGTAAAATGTTAGTAATGTAAACAGTTACACACTCTGGCTTCGTTTCCTTTTGTTTAGTGATTTAATAACGAGTGCCATTGATGTGCAATTAGTCTTCCTAAAGTCTTTACACTTATCTCAGCTCTGTAGTATTGTTGTCTTTACCAAAAGCTTGTTTTCCGCAAGTATGAGAAGCATTTCAAACAATTACACTATCATGTTTGCATGACTATAGTTACATATTGAAAGAAATGAGTGATCGTATAAAATCATAGTGAAATTTCACATTTATGGACGTTTTGTCATTGTAAGTTATGGATCAACTTTGGCTCACTTACTGATTTTATAACTTGGAGAAATAAGAGGAAAATACCACTTACTGCCTTTAGTTTAAGCTAAATTGGTAGACCGTTGGCTTGACATTCGGAAGGTCCTGGGAAGGATCCCAGCGGCCGCCCATCCTGGCTGAGGATTTTCCAGTTTCTTCTCAGTCACACCAGGCAAATACCAAGATGGTACATACTAACTAGACCCTAGTCAACTACCTTCAAAATATTCTCTCCCACCCTATAATGGCCTAGGCCTGAAATGCCTAAAAGATTTCTAATAAAAAAAATCAAAATACGTTACCAACTAATACGAACAAGAGGAATTATTAATAAGTGGCACGCTTAAAGCAGGAAGTTTACATCCCGTACGGAAGAGAAGATAATAATATAGAACCTACGTAAAAAATAACTAAAAAACAAGAGTGAGAAATTTTAAGTTTTACTGAAAAATGAAATGAAGTTTGTAATGCTATGAACATTTGTAACGCAATTGTGGATTACAAACTTTATCTAGCGTCAAAGTCGTATGCCGATAGACGGACTGAGAGAGGTGACGAAAACTTCATAAAGGATGTAACAACTGCAACAACCAGTTCGTTACAGTTTCCGACTTTCTGTTCGTTACGCACGAAGAAAAGATATAATTTGTAAAGAAGTTTTTAACTAACACTTTCAACTATAGTTTCGTTTCATCGCTTCGCATTCATCATAAATGCAGGCAACGTTGCCAATATCATATCAAAGAAAATTCTTGTATGGTCCAACAACAACGCCAAGCATCATAAATAATCTTGTAAACACACTATTTTTTACACAATAGGAGGAGAAATATCTATTACAATGTATAAGGTACGTAGATTGATTAAATTCCTGAGGTATTACTGCATGTGTCGTCTTGTCATTCAAAAGTATTCGGTACTGCTAAGCTATTGGTTTCTACAAACCATAGATTGGGTCACTAGGGTACTTACTTAAGGGCTATAGATGAACCAAGCAAGATGTGCAGTCCACACTTGCATGATGACGTATTACCCACGACGTCACCGGTACGTCTGGAATGCTGTTATGTGTAATATATTACCATTACATACAAGATGCTATACGTTACGTCTGTCCTCGTTTCACCATTATTTAAGGAGGAAACTACTTACTTACGGAGACTACAACATTGTTTTCGCAGTGTATACGATAGAATTATGTTGTAAAATATCAAACCCCTAAGATTATTGTGATATATTATGTACATTTTTATAAGGCTCCCAAGTATATCCACATATACAACCAAATTGGAATTTTGAATTTAATTTTTTAGGCCCTTAGGCAACTTTGGCTCAGGCCGAGTGAATGATTGATGGACTGAATTGACGGAATGAAGAAATTGGGGAGAAACGGGAGAACACCGAGAAAAGCCACCCATATGGTGTTTGTCCACAACAAAGCCCACATGATATACAACCGAATGTTCTATTTTGGCTTCACATCTGGAAGTATCAAGTTCAAACCCCGGTAATAGTCTTCTGACAAGCTTCCTACTCAGTTCCTTATAGTGTGTAATAAGAATTTTTAAGGCAGCGCTCCGCGAACTATTTTTAAGTGAGGACCAAGTTTATTAATTGGGAGGGTCGATGAACCACCCTACTGTTGCCTCGTTGCCTCTCCGCAGGCAATTTTTATCATTTTTAGTGTTTTGATGTATTATTAATACCAGTACACTAATATTTTAGAAACAATAATAATAAATATTTCCTTTATATTAGGATTTTATAGCTGAAAGAAATTACATATTCGTTTGTGTTTAATAACTCAAGACTATTTTACAGATTTAGACTATAAGCCATTTATTGTTCAGAATAGAATTTGTATCATCTCTACCTTTCTTGTACCGATCAAGGTAGTCGCGTAATCTGAGGCGTTGGACAAGCGTCTTTTGGGGTATGAATCTTTGTGGATTTTAGTAAGTGTTGCACTCATATAACCTTGATGGGCTGAAGACAAAGTGTCTAAAATGGCCCCTACAAAATAAATTTTACAAAAGATTTCTATCTATCTTCATTGTGTAGTTCACCCGCAAAAGTCCTGTCATCACGAACAGTGCAAAGTAAGATGCGCTTATCGTCACACTAACGAGTGAGTGTATAATTCTATAACTTGTGAGTAGTCAATATATTCTTATGAGTTCAGACGAAATGATTCTTTCTGATTCTCAACTAGCTATTCTGTGTGATACGCAATTCTACTGAAGTTGATTTTCCGTCTTTTTTGTGACTAATGCGCAATCTAGTCAATTCAGAAGACTAGAAGTGTAGACCTCGAGAACTACCTGTGGTTCGCGGACCACAGTTTGCGGAACGCTGTTTTAAGAGATTCTTCTACCTTAAGAGAAGGCCGAAACGCATATTAAGAAAAACTGT
>JAGDQP010063614.1:0-11699 GCA_022664845.1 Lepisma saccharinum
ATCACCTTTAAGTCTTGTTAAGTCTGTTTAGATATATTAATGTGACAAAGTATTAACTTACAGGAACATTTGCATTTATTACTCCATTAAACCAAGTACATTGGTATGCGGAGGGTTCAGTATTTACATACAAATATGCATTTACATCATATATATAAAATAAAATACATGTGTTATGGCATTCGATTCTTACCATGTTTGTAACAAATAACTATTATTATTATTATTACACCACAGTTAACAAATTCCACCTGATTTTTTATGAGTATTTTAAAATAAAACTATAGAATATTGATCTCTCTTCAGTCTTTCTATCTAGGTCGTAAAATTTCTTCAATCGCATATTGCCAAAATTGAAACAAAGTTATAGATTGTTCTAACAGGCACACCCTTTCTGATTTTGGACAAGCAACGTTTGCTTACAAATTATATGGATGAGCAATTAAATAGTTATACATTAGATGAAACATGTTGATTTATTCTTCTTATTCAAGGATTGTATCTTATATACTTACATACATAATCTTCTTTCTTTATAGGTGAGTTCTTCCTTGACCATGAATGGTATTTTCGAGCCTACATATGTAGGGGTAAGTTAATATGAAAGTGCTCTCATCATATTTTCTATCAATTTTTATTTTTCTAAGTATAGAAGACCCCATATAGAAATCAATACGGATCATCATCTTTGAAACCTAATTTCTCATGACCTGAAAGAAGGTGGGAAAAGGATATAAGTAAAATTTAAATTAAAATTCTAATTTCTCACACGCACATGAGTAGAATGGTGACACTGGTGTGTTTTAGACACCTTTGGCTTAACGGTTGTAACCAGATTTAGTTACTTTTTGTAAATTTAGTTACTTTATATTCTCTTTTATGACCATTGTTTTTAATTGTAAAATATAGTATTATTTGTAAAAGAGTATGAGACCTTTTTTCCAACACCTATTTAACATAGCAGAGATGGCATAAAGGGCTATGAACACATTTTTCATTCACTCTTTTGCACCCCCTATTTAACATTGAACTTAATTCACATTATAAAAGAGTACGGGAAATTTTATGATGCCTTGAGCACGGCACCCCGACCTAACCCACAAGTATACACCTTACCCCTGTGCTAGTGGGGGGTTCCTAATATGGCATATTGAATTTTGTATAAGAGTACGAGCTGTTTTTTTATTTATTTTGCGATATTGGGCCCTGATGGTTCCTAATTGCCAAAACTTTGTCAGAACTTGACCAAACTTTGGATTTAGGTAGATTATGTTGAGAAACGACAAGAGGTTTAAAAGGGGAGATTTTCGATTTAATTTTGCGATATGAGGGCCTAATGGTTCCTAAGTGCCAAATTTTGTCAGAACATAACAAAAATTTGGATTTAGATAAATTATGAGAAACAACAAGAGGGCGTCAAGGAAATTTTTTCGAGTTATTTTTGTGATATGTGGTGCCTAATCGTTCCTAATTGCCAAAATTTTGGCCCCCACCTGAACTAGTTTTGGATTTAATTAGAATTTAATGTATTTTATAAAAGACTACCAGCCGTATTGTAAAACCCTAAAGGCTGTGCTAGAGCTAACCTATAGAACATGCAATAGGAGGTTGTAGTAGACTATTTCCCCAAGCCGCCGTGGTGTATCTGCTAAAGGACACAGCGTATTAGTTTTGGTTGTTGTGGTTACATTTTATAAAAGGCTATGGCACCTATTTTTTCCTCTATTTAACATAGCAGAGTTTACACAGAATTTAACCATACATAGTGCACCTTTTTCCAACCCCTACTTAACATAGCAGAGATTACACAGGAAGATAGGCTAGTTAACCTAACCCAAATTACTAAGCTCTTTTTCAACCCAAAAACATTTTCCCGGCGCCTATTTAATATAGCAGAAATAATATTCCTCTAGGCTAGAGATTACAACTACGGCTACGAAAATCTAGAGTATGTAACCAAAAAAAATTACAACACCTAGTGCACAACTACTATTTACCATAGCAGAAATTACACAGGCAACGGGGTTTACAGACATATAACAAAAATTACAACAGAAATTTGAAATTAGAGGGTACAATCTACACATTTTCCTCGAAGCCCATAGCAGGCAATTATAAGTGTATTTTTCCCAACCCTATTTAACGCAGCACATAGAATACGGTCTTATAGGTACATAGCAAAGATTATAATAGTGCCAATGTCAAATGTAAAACCAGTTTCTATAGCTAACAATCACCCGACCAAATGGTCAATAGTAGTCAATATAAGTTTGTTGACTAAGCACTTATAGCCATAACCAAGGGTCACTAATAGGTGAAAACTGTCTAATATGAGTTTTTTCATACTACCGAGGTCCAAGTCAACAAATGGTACTAAGGTCAAAGGTCAAATATTTAAGTTTCGTAAACGGCGAAACATATTGAGATTCCGGTTTTTACATTTGATATGTGGGCATTGAGTACTATATGCGAAAAAAGTGGTGACCTCGAGGTCAAAGATTAAATATTTAACCCAACGTAGCTCGTAAACGGCTATACTTATTAAGATTCTGTTTGCACATTTGGTATGAGGGCTTGAAATAATATACGCGAAAAAATTGGGTGAGCTCGGGGTTAAAGGTCAAATATTTAACACTGTATATCTCGTAAACGGCAAGACATATTGAAATTTTGTTTTCACATTTAGTATGTGGGTATTGAGTACTGTATGCGAAAAAATTGGTGACTTCGAGGTTCTATGTCAAATTTGAGGACAGTTTGCTAATAAACGTTAAGGGGTTAGTTACAATAATAGGGTATTAGACAAAATAGCTCCTTGCGTTTTATAGCAGGACTGCTAAATTATTGTTGAATAACGTTAATAGTCTATTATAGAAAAAGATCCAAGCCATTTGTAGCAAAAAAGAATTTGTGTTGTTGTTCAATAGAAAAAAATAGCCGAAACCTTTTGGTGTTAATTTATTATAATGGGAACTTTTAATATAATTAGCAAATCTCGACAGTATTATAAACGTTTTACGGATAACGAAACGCTAATAACAATCGAAATAAAATCCCCCACCCGAAGGTGAGAACCCCATAGCCTGGGTTGAGAAGGCTATGAGAAATTTAATAGATCGGTTAATGACCGGCGTACTTCCGCATCACCAGGTTGGCGTTACTTTCATTAATCAGAATCACCCAGAACCGTTCTATCAATCGTTTAGCTAGGCAACAAACATGAACAGGGATAATGTTTGGAGCGCTCTAAAAAGTAATCCAATCTTTGTTCTTGTACGAGGATCGTTTTGAGGTTTATTTCCACCACGTCGAAGTGCCTACGGGCGAGAGGCGGGTGAAACAAATTTTCGCCACAGCGTCAGAATATGTAGGGTGCACCCGTGGAATATTGCGTGTTAAAAACAGTGATAGTCGCTGTTTAGCTCATGCCCTGGTTGTCGCTGTAGGTCTGGTCGATAACCCTGATAATAAAAAGGAACAGCACAAATATGGTGATTAGTATCTAAAATTTATTAGAAGAGAAGTGTATATGTTATGCCAGAAGACCAATGTGAATTTAACTAACTGTGGTGGGGGTATACCTATCAGGCGAGAAAGTACTATTTGAAGATCCCCGCTGAAGGTAAACAAATTAATCTGTTATACACTAATAATCACTACGATGTAATTACAAGTTTGACAGCGGCATTCTCGTGCGGCTACTACTGCGCGGAATGTCACAATAAATTCTGGCATACAGATCGCCATGTGGGGCACTGTAAAGGGTGTTATAAATGTCAAACTAAACCTCAATGCACGCCCATCACCGCCGACAGCTTGATATATTGTAATGAGTGCAATAGGCAATTTTACGAAGCGGAGTGCTTTGCAAACTAGCCACGCAGTTCTTTATGCAACACTCTCTGGGTGTGTAAGATGTGTCTCAAAGCCTATGTAATTAAAAAAGGACGCAATTCACACGTTTGCGGGGAAATCTTCTGTACTCTATGTCCCAATATGATGCCACCAGGTCATTTATGCCACATAGAACCTAGCCGTGGATGCATTCCCCGCAAATAGCAGTTAATATTCTACGATATCGAGTGCCGGCAGGAGAAAGAAGTAGCGGGCGGTGTGTCAGAACTCAGAACATCAATCAAATTTGCTGGTGTGCCAACAACAGTGTTATAAGTGTTGTGGTAGTAGTAACGAGCCCTTAATACCTGTGATACAAAACAACACATATTTTACGGCGATACCTGCATTGAGGAATTCTTGAGTTATTTGGCCGAGAGAAGGGTGGGAAATAATGAAATTTTCTGCATTGCCCATAATGCCAAAGAATATGATGATCACTTTATCCTGGGAAGCATGATGCTCAAGAAAAAGTGGACTCCACGCGTAATTATGTAGGGTTGTAAAATTATGTGTATGGAGTACCTCTACTTAAAGTGTATTGACAGCCTAAACTTTATCCCCATGGCGTTAAGTAAACTAAGCGAGGCATTTGATTTATGTACGGCTAAGGGGCACTTTTCCCACTTATTTAAAACGCAAGGCAATCAGGAGTATTGTGGGGAATTGCCTGGAATATCTTATTACGATGTGGCTCATATGAAGGAAAAACAGCGGACTGAGTTTGAGAGATAGTATGTGGAGGAGAAAGAAAGGCTTGGGCCTATCGGGTTCGTATTTAAAGACCAGCTGATTCAGTATTGTGTCGAGGATGTGAATATACTGCGTGGGGCCTGTGTTAATTCACGAATGAGTTTCTCGCTCTATCGGGAACAAACCCATTCCTTGACACAATAAACATTGCCAGCGCCTGTAATCTGGTGTTTCGCAGAAGGTTCCTGCAGCCAAACACAATTGGTAACATTCCGCACAATGGGTATAGGTGGCGAGATACCCAATCTATATGTGCAATTCAGCGGTTGGTACACCAACCCAGAAATTAAATATTAATATTAAGCATGCCGGTAATGGCAGTGAGGATGTGGTTAAGGATGGGTTTAAGGTTGATGGATACGCCCAACACCAGGGCGAAGAACATATCTGGGAGAATCAGGGTTGCGTATTTCACGGGTGCCCTAGGTGTTACCACACAACGTGTGACAATTCGGTTTATAACGATTCCTATACTACTTTCAATACGCGTTATGAGAACACATGTGCTAAAATAGAGCGATTGAAAGAGTTAGGGTATGTGGTGCACGAAATGTGGGAGTGCGAGTGGCGACACCTCCTCAGAGAACACCCCCGAGATAAATGACTTTGTGCGAGCCCACCCAGCAACTAAGAAATGCCCTATTAGACCGCGGATGCCCTGTACGGTGGCCGAGTAGATGCCACAAAACTCTACTATAATGTAAAGCCGGGGAGAGGGTTAAGTATGCTGATATAATCTCATTCTACCCCTATTGCTGCAATGTAAAGAAATACCCTGCTGGCCACCCGAAAATCTACATTGGTGATAGCGAGTGTCCCGACATCTCAGCATTCGAGGGAATAATAAAATGCACTGTGCTGCCGCCTGATAATCTCTACCATCCGGTCCCACTTTACCGCAGCGGGGCAAGTTATTATTTCCTCTGTGCCGAACATGCGCCGACACTCATAACACTAGTGATGTGGAGTGCACACACACCAATCAGGAGAGAACGCTGACCGGTTTGTGGGTAGTAGATGAAGTAAGACAAGCTGTAAAGGAAGGATACAGGGTGCTCGAGAAGCACAAGGTGTGGGAGTACGAGAGTGTGATGTACGACCCCGAAAAGAAAGAAGGAGGTCTCTTCACCGAATACATCAACCTGTTCATGAAGGTGAAGACCGAGTGTAACGGGTGACCTGCAGGATGTGACACCGCCGAGCAGAAATTGGCCTTCGTAAAAAATATTACGAAAAAGAGGGCATCCAATTAGAATACGATAAAATTACCAAACATAAGATAAAAAAAGCGTAGCCAAACTCGCGCTTATCTCGCTGTGGGGTAAGTTCGCGCACCGTGAAAACCTCGAGCAGACATCCTTTATTACAGAGCCCGAGGTATATTTTGATAAGTTAACCGACCCCAACATCCTTGTGATATCGTGCATTGTAGTAGGCGATGAAATTCGGCTGCTGAATTGGACGGTTGACGACAGTTTTGGGGTCCCCCTGAAAAACACAAACATAGTAATTGCGGCATATACAACAGCACATGCCCGGCTCGAGCTATACCGCTACCGAGACCTGTTTGGGGAGCGAGTATTATACTATGACACTGATAGTATATGTATTCACGCGGACGGTTCCCCCGAATTAGATATTGGGGTTTATCTGGGTGACTGGAAAAACGAATTAAGCACATACGGGGCCGACGCATTTATCGGAGAGTATTGTGCTGGGGGCCTAAATGTTACCCTTTCGACGTGCTAAATCCGGCCAGTAATAAGAGTAAGCGTTCATGTAAAATTAAAGGTATTACTTTAAATAATAAAACGTTAAAACATTAATTTCGAGCAGATGCGGGATATGATTGTAAATAATCTTCCAGCTGTTAATATCCCCGTGGGTTGTCAGATTGCACGAACAAAAGACCTAAGAGTAATTACCAAACCGAACACTAGCAAAATATGTCAAGTTACATCTAATAAAAGAAAGCTCGTGCCTAACTACGACACTTTTCCCTATGGCTATAAAAGGAAACTAATAGAATAATTAAGGTATTATTGTGGTGTATATTTCGCTGGTATATAGAGAAAAATGGATAAGCAAATTTTAAATCATTATTATTATTTTAATGAAATTGAAATATGCGTCGCTCTTGATTATTTTAATGAAATTGAAATATGCGTCGTTCTGGCGTGTGATGTTGGTACATTTTCCGTAATTATTAGCTTACGTAAATACTATACGCACATACATTTGTCACGTAATGAGTGGAATAATTTTGTATCATATTTTCAATATATTGACGGCTATTTTAACTCGACTACAGAAACGAGGCTACCCACAGAATTTTCTCTTAGTGCTAATTACGATGTATTATTATCAGATAGACTTAGAGGTATTCGCCGGTGTTTTATTCCTTCATCAGATAGTGCCAATAATGGCCAGGTAAATTTTAGTGTTTATACGTGGAGAAAACTTCGTCTTTACGTGCCGTGTATTCAACAGGCAATATCTGCATGTGAGGAGGCGAGAGAATATGCTGAAAAGTGTTTAAAACAAATTCCTGAATTTACTACTACTGCTAAACGAATCGCAATGGAAGTATTGGCATTTGTAAATCGTAATAATAATAATATTTTATTATATTCCTAATTAGTTCTGGCGTATATTAGAATATGGAGTGGCAGACACTTTTTACATGTATTATAGCCGACCCCACGGCGTGCGGGAAATCACATTTCGTCAAAACATTTATCAATCACTACAGTAATTTACTTAAAAATATAATATGGTGCTATAGCGAGTGGCAACCTTTATACGAGACTACCTGTGTGCACTTTCAAAAAGGGTTTGCCGTGTATAGATGATTTTTCCGCACACACAGGCCCACATCTTATTATAATTGACGATTTAATGCGTGAGTGTTATGGCCAGATTATAAACTTCTTTACTAAAGGCAGTCACCATCGAAACCTAAGTGTTATGTTTATTACTCAGAATATATTCCATCAGGACAGAGGTATGAGCGATGTTTCTTTGAACAGCCACTATTTGGTATGTTTTAAAAACACCAGAGATCAGGCTCAGATTAATTATCTTGTCAGCTGTATCCGAATAATACAAAATTTATACAGGAAGCCTACGATGACGCAACTCGAAATACTCATGGATATCTACTATTTGATTTAAAACAAAATTCCGCTGATGAGCAGCGTGTTCGAACAAATGTTTTACCTACTTATTCTTTTAATTATGTTTATGTGCCTGTAAAATAACTTTAATATTCGATATGTTTTTAGTATAATAGCTATTAAAGTAGAAAGAAAATGATTAATAAGCAGAGTGCACATTTATTAGCCCTTCTGGCAAAGGCAAAACCGAAATTACGCAAGACATTACTACACAATGCCGATTCCGAATTAATTCGTTCTATTTGTGAATGTTCCTATAACGTATTGCAAGAAAACTTTCCGTTAAATAAAAAAAGAGACAAATAAAATGCGAAAATATAAAAATCAGCTTAGGTATTTGGTAAAGAAAGGACCGACGCTGAAACAAAAGAAAAAATGAATAATTGTACAAAAAGGTGTTTTTTTCACAGCATTGCCCCCATTCTAGGAGGTATACTGTCTAGTCTAATTAAATAGTAATTATGCAGCATGCAAAAAAATATTGTAACTCGCCAGAAAATTACATCATTATCAAACGATTACTAATCTCGATGATGAGATGAAACAAATTGTAAGTAAGAGTATGAGTGTCGAAGAAAAATGGGTACGGTACAGAGAGGTGTTAAATATTTACATATTGTTCAAAAACTCATCACACCCGCAAATAATCATGAGATGAAGGAGGAGGCCGAGAGTGGTGGTGGTGATGATGATGATATAATATCCACTCTCCGCAAAGCATGCCGACGTAAAGCAAGATCTTTATTACACAGATTAAAACAAAGCCAAATATTCATTGGGATACCGTGAGTAACGTTAATATATATGATAAATTAATTGCCGGGGCTAATATAGTAGATTTAGTAGCTGATTTTGTTAGGTGTAAGAAAATATTCCCGCACTGTCTAGGAACCCTTAGGTGTACTATTAGCAAAATCAAGTATACCCTTAGAATATATAGGTAACTCTCAACGTCTAGAGCATATTCGAAAGCTGACTGCTGCTGCTGCTCTCCCGAAAACAGAAGAGGAGGAGGAAGAGGAGCCGGGACCATCACGTAAACGTAAAGCTGCAGGATGGCGCAACTATAAACTATAATGAAGAAGTTGGCTAATATCTACTAAAACCCAGCACATCCTGCTTCGTTTTCAACGGCTCAGGCGTTGTGGAAAGCAGTAACGAAATCAATAGTTTTACAACGAGTGGAAGAGTGGTTAAAAGAACAGCCGGCATATAAGTTGCATAAACCCGTACGAAAACGTTTTCAACGCAATTCCTATCTTCTGTTTAATATTGAGGAGGATCAGTGGCAAGCGGACCTGGTTGATTTACAAAGTCTCCAGATGGCTACATGTATATTTTAACAGCGATTGATCTATTTAGTCGCTATGCATGGGCAGTACCGATTCGCAGTAAAACAGGTGAACATATTAAAGATGCATTTGAGAAAATATTTGCATCTACCCCCCGGCGTAGACTAATACGACTACAAACAGATAAAGGTAGCAGAGTTTCTAAATAAAACATTTCAAACGTTCCTCAAAAAACATAATATTCATTTTTAAACAGCCGAAAACCCCGATATTAATGCAAGCCTCATAGAACGTTTAAATCGCAGTCCGAAGCAAAGAGAGTGGAAATATTTTACTTCTAAAAACATATCGTTATATTGATGTATTGGCGAAACTAGTTCTCGACCTCACGCGGCATATAAATTATCACCCGCTCTTGTGAATCAAGACACGTTTCAAGAAGTGCGGAATAGACTGGTGAAATCGGCTAGTGCTTGTGTTAAGGTAAATAAAATATAAAGAAAGTGATACTGTACGAATCACTAAGGCAAGACGACATTTTGCAAAAGGGTACAAAGAAAATTGGACGTTGGAAATATTTAAAATAAATCACATTAGGTATAAGGAAAAGAAAGTGATTTATGTATTACAGGATTTAAATGATGACGTAATTGATGGTACGTTTTATGAAGAGGAAATACAAGCGGTGCCACTGCAAAAAGTTTATGAAATAGACGAAATTTTAGAAGCTAAAAGTAAACGAATACTTGTTCGCTGGCGGGGATATCCTCCTCCATTTAATTCATGGATTCCTGTTTCTTATTCAACGAGCGGTTAGCAACATTTTAAAGACAGGGCAATGGAAAGTTCCACCACGTCAACTTGCAAAGTGTGGTTTTTATTGTGTTAGATTACCGGATATTGTAAGATGTGCCTTTTGTAATTTAGAATTAGGTAATTGGTAATCTTATAATATTCCATTGTAGGAGCGTAAACGTTGGAGTCCATACTGCCCGCTGTTAAGAGGTAACGTAGATGTGTGTGGTTATAAAATGAAAATAAGACCTTTTTCTGTGCCTGAAAAAGGATGGTAATAATAATAGAATATTATAAACTAGGGTTATATTTATGTATATAGCCGAAAAAATGAATGATCCTTATTTGCAATATTATTCACGTCAAGCAGGTAGTGGTTATAATGTATATAGAGGTGCACCATACCAAGAAGGATACGGCATTAGTAGTTTTCTAGGTGGATTATTTCGTATTGTATTTCCATTAGTAAAACAAGGCGCAAAAACTGTTGGTAAAGAACTGTTACGTGGTGTTATTAATGCAGCTGAAGACGTACTAAATAGTAATAGACCCGTTGAAGAAGAATTAAAATTGCACTGGCAGGAAGCAAAAAATAATTTAAAAAATAAAGCTCAAAACGTAAAAATAATCAAACGGACGGTGTAAGGAAAAAGAAGCCAAAGAGGAGAGATATTTTCGATTAATTATGGAGCAGCGTACTAGTTATTACCTCACACTACCCAGTAACAGCTCAATGGAATATTTCTCGCAATATTCTCTAGCATGTTATACTACCAAACTATACCAGCCTCTCGTGCTGGAGAAAGATGTGTGGGAAACAGCTGTTGTTGAGTATATTATACAGAGTCATTTCAGAATGTTTCCAAATATATTATTACCTATTACAGGGGCTCGGATAAAGAAAGCTGGAACGTAACTAAAATAATGCCCGGACATTATTATCACGTTGACGATATTCTGTCTCAAATTAACAATAAAAGCGATAAATTAAATTTATAATTAAAAGTTAAAGCTTCGGTAAAACGCATTGAGGTCAGTAGAGTAAGAAAAGGTGACGAGAGTGTAAAAGAAGTACGGCTATCAAGCGAATTAGCCTAAATATTAGGTTTTGATCATATACAGCAAGACAATATTGCACTTGTCCATCATTCACGTTATTCGCCCAATCTTCAGAAATCGCTACCCATACACATGTATATTTATAGTGACATTGTAGAACCTTAGCTGGTAGGCGATACTGTTGCTCCACTAACGCGTATTATAAATACGAATATTAAAGAGTATGGTGCTAGTAATGTGCATATCTTTGAAAATCCTTATTATATCCCCGCGCAACGTAAAGAGTTTGATCAAATTATTATTGATTTAAGAGATACCACGGGTAATCCACTTCCTTCCCAATATGGCAGTGTATGTGTTAAACTACATTTTCGTAATATAGTATTATAAAAATAATCTAGTGTGGGTATTAAAAGCAGAAAAGTAAAAATGCTGTGTGAGTGTACGAAATAAAAATTAGATTTATTTGTGGATCTACCCGCTCAAACGAGTATTATTGTTAATAAAACAGTACCATATATACCTGTGGCGTCATGTCTGATAATGCACACATAGAGTTTGTAGTCCCCGGCCACGGTGATGATTATATTGATTTACCACATACAATGCTACATATTAGAGGTAAAACTACTAAAACTGACGGTTCTGATTTAACATCTGCCGATAAGAAAATTGGTCCTGTTAATGGTTTCCTCAGCGCTATGTTCAGCGAAGTACAGATATATTTAAA
>JAGDQP010063615.1:0-11699 GCA_022664845.1 Lepisma saccharinum
GTTTAGGTGTTCCTACAGACCACATTTCTGTCAGTTTGCTTTTCAAGTAGCCTTTAGTTCTTTCTAGCTTTCGTTTCATTCAAAGTACTTCAAACAGTGCTTGTCTTTGTATCAAAATATATTTCAAAGGCTTAATTATGCTGAAGGTATTTCGAAGTAGTTGAGATTATGTAAATTCCTTCTTTTCTCCTTGAAATACATGCTACAAGTACTCTATTTTAACACAAAGCGTAAAATACAAACATTTTAATTAATTCCCTTATTTAATATACACTTGTGTAAGTTTCTTCCCAAGGAAACCTAAGCATGCTCTCTCCAATATGGCATTATTCGAATTTCAATAACACCTCAAAAATTATGTTCTAATGTCTCTTTTCACCAAATACAAGCCCTTTAGTTAAACAATAGCACTTTCCTCCCTTCCCAATATCAAACACCAACTTACGAGGTGGCGTATTCACATTTTTGTTACTTTTTATCCTATAAATCCTTTTCTAGAATACATTACCGTTGAAAGATAATTTTCTACCTAAATTACACGCTAAAATGTCTTTCATAGCTAAATATATCCCTTCAAAGTGGTACTTTAATGGCAAATTCTCAAAACGTGGGTTGAGAAACGTCTCACACACGTTTAGCCATTCAAAGCAACAAATACTTGGTATTAGGGCGAATTCTACTTAAAACAGTATTTTACCAATGCAACTGGAAAATGTCTCACACGCCCTAATTTTGTACAAACACTATAGGGCCCAAATAATAAACGCATTCAATTTCAGGCGCTAGACAGGTTTAGCTACAAATAGAAGCCCCAATTTGCCATATTATGGAGGTGAAAGAAGTTCTGTATTAGCGTAAAAATTTGCGCGCTTCTTAATTTTAAGACCAAAAAGGCAAAATTTAAATAGGTGGTAGTACAAGTAAAACCAAGCACAGGAAATCATGCAATGTTCTTCGTATTTTCTCCTTGAAATACATGCTACAAGTACTTCATGTGGTAGCAAGGCGTGAAATACAAACATGTTTAATCAATTCCCCTATTTAATATACACTTGTGCAAGTTTATTCTTAAGAAAATCTAAGCAAGCTCTATCCAATATAGCATTTTTCGAATTTCAATGACACCTCAAAAATTATGATCTAATGTCTCTTTCACCAACTACGAGCTCTTTACTTAAACAATAGCACTTCCCTCCCTTCCCAATAACAAACACCAACTTTCTGCTTAAATGTGGCGTATTCACAGTTTTACCCTATAAATTCTTTTCTACGACACATTACAATTGAAAGAGTATTTGCTACCTGAATTAGATACTATAACCCTCTGAAGCGGCCTTTGCTGGCAAGTTCTCAAAACATGGGTCGGAAGACGTCTTCACGTGTAGCCATTCAAAGCAACAAACATCTAATATTAGGGTGAATGCTACTTAAACAGTATTTTACCCATGCAGCTGAAAAACGTCACACACACCATTAATTTGTTGACTTAAAAAATCCATATTTTGTACAAACTCTACAGGGTCCAAATAATTTTGCTAGTTACTAGACGCATTCAAGGTTTTGTGCATTTGGCTAGTCCCTGGCGCTACACATGTGTAAGCTCAGCTTTGCAGGCCAAACAATCATATTGTGGAAGCGAAAGAAGTTTTGTATTAGCGTGAAAATTTGCAAGTTTCACAATTTTAAGACCAAAATGGTAAAAATTTGAATAGGTGGTAGTGCGCACAGGGAAGCAAGCAATATTCGACCGACTCGTATATTCCCAGCAAACAAAAGAGAAAATATACAATTTGTGGAGATAGCGTGGAATTTCACATTAATAATAGATGCATTCAATTCCAGAGGAAACCCGTGTAATCTTGATTTTAAATTTCGTATACTGTAGAATTGCACTTTATGTACATTTCATTCTTTAATTGTCTTTATTCTTTACCGTACAGCAGCAAAATGCAATCTGAGTTTTAGATTGTCCATACTGTTATTGCATCTTAATGGTCCATTTTATTCTCTATTGTTTAGCGAGGACATACAGCAGTAAATACGATCTCGGTTTTAAATTTCACATACTGTAGAACTTTAGTGCATACAAATTTCATTCCCCTAATAATTAGCGAATACAATGCACAGACGACATGCATTATCAAATCCAATTTTTATTTCAAACCTTATATTAGGCCTAAATAAACAAGCATTTTGCAGTTTCATAGTTCTGGGAAGCGAGTTTCATTGCATCACCAATCTTGAATACTGCGAGTTTCTCAATTCTGGGACCAAAAGAGTCGCCATATTTTTGGAAAGGGAAGTTTGTAGAGAGAAGCAAATTTCACATTCTGCATTACAAATTCAAATAACCTAATTTGGAAGTTTCTCAATACTACGTCTAAAATTCAACAAATTCAAACCACCATATCTTGGAAGCGACAATAGGTAGAAACATGCAAATTTCACATTCGGTATCACCAACTTCGAATAACACATAATCTGCAAGTTTCTCAATTTTGCGCCTAAAATATTAAAATTCAACAAAATTCAAACTGCTATATTTTGGAAAGGGTAGGTGGAAGAGGGAAGCAAATATACATTCAGCCTCACCGACCCCAATCACATGTAATGCGCGAGTTTCTCATTTCTGCGTCTAAAATGTCAAAATTTGACAAAATAGGAACGCCATATTTTAGAAGCAATAATAAGTAGAGAAAATTGTTTTTTCATTCTGCATCACCGTGAACAAAATAATATAATTTGAGGTTTCCATAATTCTGGCACCAAAAGTGCAAATTTAAAAAAATTCGAACTATTATATTTCGTCAACGGCAGCAGCTAGAAACATGCTGTTTTCATATTTAACATTCTCGTGGCTAAAATAAATTGCGTTATATGTTTTATAATTCTACGACCATGGGGGCGAAGTTAGCAAACACATCAAAATTGACCTTTGACCTCGAGGTCACCTTTTTTTTACAAATAGTACTCAATGCCCACGTACCAAATGTGAAAACGGAATTTCAATATGTCTAGCCGTTTACGAGATATACACTATTAAATATTTGACCTGTGACATCGACTTGAGCAATATTTTCACAAATAGTACTTGATACTACACATACCAAATGTGAAAACGGAATTTCAATATGTCGAGCCGTTTAGGAGATATACACTGTTAAATATTTGACCTTTGACCTCGAGGTCACCACTGTTTTCACAAATAGTACTCAATGCCCACATACCGAATGTGAAAACGGAATATCAATACGTTAAGCCGTTTACGAGATATATACTGTTAAATATTTGATCTTTGACCTCGACGTCACCAAGTTTTTCACAAATAGTACTTAAATCCCACGTACCAAATGTGTAAGCAGAATTTCAATATGTCTAGCCGTTTACGAGATATACATTGTTAAATATTTGATCTTTGACCTCGGAGTCACCAATTTTTTCACAAATAGTACCAAAT
Organism: Lepisma saccharinum; assembly: GCA_022664845.1. Taxonomy (NCBI): domain Eukaryota; kingdom Metazoa; phylum Arthropoda; class Insecta; order Zygentoma; family Lepismatidae; genus Lepisma; species Lepisma saccharinum. The sequence continues at coordinate 3,458 of JAGDQP010063615.1, forward strand.
GTGAAAGTAGAATTTCAATATGTCTAGCTTTTACGAGATATACACTGTTAAATATTTGACCTTTGACCTCGAGGTGACCACTTTTTTCACAAAAAGTACTTAATGCCCACATAGCAAATGTGAAAACATAATTTCAATATGTTTAGCCGTTTACGAGATATATTTGACCTTTGCCTAGGTTATAGGGTGTTGTATAGAAACTGACTTCAAATTTCTGTTTTAATTGCTGCTATATTAAATAGGGGTTGGGAAAAGTGCCGTAGTCTTTTATAAATAGGGGATAGACCGTAGCCTCTGTGTTGTGCTTGTAAATGCGTTGCCTATATAATCTCTGCTATGTTAAATAGGCGTCGTAGCCTTTTATAAAATGTGTGGGTTAGGTAATTTCTGCTATGTTAAATGGGGCTGGATAGGGTTCATGTGGGGTTAAATAGCGTAACTAGCATATATTGCTGCTATGTTAAATAGGGGTTGGACCATAGCCTCTGTAAGGGTTGAGAAAGAGCTTCGTAACCTTTTATGTAATCTCTGCTATGTTAAATATGGGATAGATTGTAGCCTTGTCGTTTCTCGTCATAATCTACCTAAATCCAAATTTTGGCAATTAGACCCCATATCTCGAAAACGGCTCAAAATGTCGAAAAAATAAATCGAAAAACACACCCATTATAGCAACCCCCTGTCGTTTTTCATAATCTACCTAAATCCAGAGTTTGGTGATGATCCGACAAAAATTTGGCAGTTAGGAACCAATAAGCGCCCCTATACCATGGCTCGTAGTCTTTAGCAAATACACCATGACTACTGGGTAAATAGTCTACTATAACCACCTATTGCATGTTCTCGAGCAAGGCCTTCAGGGTTCTACAATATGTCTCATAGACTTTTATGTAATAGATTAAATTATAATCAAATTCAAAACAGCCCGAAGTGTATATTGGGGGGTTTGGTCGGGGTGCCGTGCTAAAGGCGTCGTTAAATAGCCCGTATTCTTTTATAATGTGAGTTAAATAGGGGGGTGAAAATGTGTTCATTGCCTTTTATGCCTTGTTAATTAGGGATTGGAAAAAGTCCTCATACTCTTTTACAAAATAATACTACTTTTTTACAATCAAAAATAAGGGTCATAAAAGAGAATAAAAAGTTACTAAATCTAGTTCCAAAAAGTAACCAAATCTGGTTCCAAAATTTGAGCCAAAGGTGCCTAATTTGAGATAAGGTGTCCCACCCTATTGGGGTGGTCGGAGGAGTGGGTTGAAATTTTTAAAATATATATTTATATAACTACACGCTAGTGGCCTATATTTTGAAGATATTTGAACAAAATTTTAATGTTATTCCTAGGCTAAATAGCTCAGCTAAGTTCGTTAGTGAGCAACATCGGCCCAAGGTGGTGGTTGGGGGAGGGGGTTAAATTTTGAAAAAAAATATATATATTAGCCCCTATGGAGTTTATAGTGAAACTTTGACTGCATAAATTATAGTACTCCCTAAGAAGTTTACGGTGGCACCAACGATTCAGGGGTTGTGGGGATGCGAGTGAGGGTGGGTGTGGAAATTCGAAATTTTTAAAACCATGTCTTGTGGGGTAACGCTGAAAAGCTCTTGATGCTTAATCTACAAATCAATAACTAGTTTCTCGATAGCGCTCATATTTCGTTAGGGGTATATAAGGTGATGGGTTTCATTAGGCCTGTTAATTTCAATTGGAATATCACTGCATTGTGGCAGATATAATAAATAATCTGTTTAAGAATATTCAATTCATTTCTTCTATATTTTTCCCTTTCCTAACTTATTCAAAATCCCTAACTATTTTCCTTATTACGGAATGATAACGGTCTATGGTTCATAAACCGTGTTTGTAATAAAGGATATGAGATAAAACGAAATGAATGTATTTGTCTTGAGAATGAATCGCATATATGATGAAATCATGCCACTCAACAGCATTTTGTGGTAGTGATTGCAAAGCTATTTTAGCAATTAGTAAAGGATTGACATGTGACGTCACGTCAAAATTTCCAGAGGAAACGACGTCGATCAGAAAGTGCTTGAAATGCTATTCATATTTGTCTTGTTATGTCAGTGTGTGAATAGAAGACGAATATCAAACCTCGCAACTACAATAAGGTCAGATCTATTTCAATTTACTTAGTAGACTAAGAATACTTACAATAATGTTTTTCTACAGTCCCCCTTACCGAGATTGATATGGAGTATTAGTATTTGTTTGTTTAAAAAAATCAGAGTCTCTTCAGCAATTAGGTTTCATTCACACCTTGCATTAAGAAATAATACAAGTTTGAAATTATCTATTTTGAGAAGAAAATATTAAAAGTAGTTATATTAAATGTATTAACTATACGGGAAAGAATGGAGTGAAGTTCTGGTACGAAATAAATGTAACAGTAAAGGTATTTCTGGTCACAGGTCATACGGAACATAACGGCCTGCTTGTTAAGAAAATTAACAATGGAAACTCTTGCTATGAGATTACTGAATCTTAGAATGGCTTTGGCTATGTGAAATGATATGATTACTCTTGTTTAATTATGCTTCCCTCACTCTCTTTCTCTCTCTCTCTCTCTCTCTCTCTCTCTCTCTCTCTCTCTCTCTCTGCCTCTCTGTCTCTGCTAAGTCTATTCGATCGATCCTTGTTCTCTTGTTCTTAGCAATTCAAGTTATAGCTTGAGATATTGAGTACTCTCCAATTTGGATATTGTGAATTAATTATTAATGTGAATCTTATTATTTGTATGTAAAGAAAGAAAATATCACTATTGTAACTCCCCCTTTACAAATTCCCTTAAATGGATTGAGAGCTCCGCCTCACGAAGTTCGCTCTACTTTATATTTGTGAAATGGATTCATAGTTTTGCTTCATGAAGTCGCTCTACTTTATATATGTGAAATTTTCGTTGTCAAAACAATTCCAAAGTTCTCAAGATAATTTGTTACTTGTTCTTTATTTATTTGTTATTGTTTTATTTTTAATTGTTAAATAAAAATTTATTCAAAAGAAATATTTTCTCGAAATTCATTCAGAATTGGAAATATAAAGGTATCCTCACATCTAGACTAATTAAGTATTCTCTTTAGGAATTTCCAGGATTGGGACCAGGAGCCCGAGATGGTCAGTTGTAAAAAATTAATTTTACATTTCAGGAAAGATACCTTTGTTATGTTGTTTCTAAGGAAGACAGAACGGCTTTCAATCAGCTCTACCTCTGATCTACAGTAGCTCTCCAAAGTAAACAAAATAACCATTACACATGAAATGAAACACGAAAAGTAATTACATCATTTTTCCATGTGCCACAGCATTCAATTCTAATAAAAAAGTTTGCACGGTAATTAGTTACCGTATTTATAATTTTATAATGAAAATAAAATGATAAAAAGTATATTCACTTAAAGTGTTTTATTCTGCACTTACCCCAATAAATTCAATCAAAACCACTTCGAAATCTACGTCAGCCTGTAGGCCTACCGAAAAGAATTTTTAAAATTATAATCGTTTCGTAAAAGAACATGTTTGATATATCGACTAGCCCTCCTAAATTTTGCGCAGCCCGCTTTAAGGTTTTCGGCTGGCTATGGGTCTGGGAGGGATTGCATAAATTGATAAGTGCTATATGAAGAAAGGAGGAGCTTCCAATGGAATGGAAAACCTCAATAATATTTCCGGTTTATAAATAAAGGCGATAAATCGGACTTTAGTCATTATCATTACTCCCAAAATGTTAAAAAGTACTGATCAATATACTGCTAACTCGCCTAAGCGTATACATAGATGAAAGAATTGGAGATCACAAATGTGGTTTTAGAAGTACGTAATAGATACAAGTTGGACCAGATTTTCGCCTTGAGACAAATCTTAGAGAAGAAATGGGAATATAATGGGACTGTTGAAATATACAAGCTAACTCCACAGTTGTATATTCTTTGTATTTCTTGGTTTGCCAGCTAGCTCAGATGTCGAACATGGACTCTTTACTATAATGATCTCGGGGTATTACTCTTTAGTTCTTCCGGATGACGTAATATACTTTATTAAGATGCCTACTTGTAGGGAACCCAGGCTTTCGCACATGGGTGAGGCGAAACTTAATATTACTTTATAAGTCTTGGCCTAGTGTAGAAATGCTACACTAGCAAAACCAGTAATTGTTTTGCAGTAATAAAGACCAAGACCAAGACCAACCAGTAATTGTTTGCTACAGAAATAAAATATGGGTAAACGGAAAACGTATTTATTTCATTTTAGTAGAATACTAAAACGATTCTCAAAGTGAGCTCTCTGTGAGTTTCTTATATGCCTTTACCCGACGTACAACTTTATTGTACAATATATATAACATAATTCTTCAATGAAAAGAGTGACAACATACTTTAAGTAATAAGTTGGGTAAACAGATTATTTAACAGATTTGTTTCTATTAACGTTTTCCATTCATTAAATACTGTTTCGTAATTCAAAGTTGTTCATAATTTTATAGTGCATTTTTGTCTGCCATCTGTTCATCATAGTCTGCATTTAATCATAGCTGATCTCGCAAACTGACTGCTTCGCCTTGTTGTGCAATTTCCACATGCAGTGCGAAAGCGTATAAAAGTGCATTCAAGCCTTCCTTCATTCTTAATACGTATTGATTAACAGTATAATTGCTCCCATAATCACAGGTAATATACGAGACAAGTAATATAATCATTTATACAACATTAGGTAACATATGTGCATTGTTGGGCTTTAGTGCACAGAGTAATTACCTAGTATATATAGCATAGGTTCACGTTAGTAACTCTACCTACTAGCAAATGTTTTATAACGTAGTTTCGTATCAATGTATGTTCTGCAATAGCAGCTTATATACTTTAATCCAATAAAACCAAACCTAACTTTTCCTAAACTTCAATCTAAACTAACTACACGTAACAAACTTAACGAAGGCTAACCTAACAACAGCAGAGCTAAGCCAAGCTAAGCATAGCTATGGCTTGCTATATCACTGTTCACCAGGTATTCATTGATTTTCAGAAAGCTTATGATTCTATTAAAGGGGAAAACTATACAGTATTCTGGTACAATTTAGAATTCCGAAAAAAAAAACTTTTTCATCTAGAGAGGGTGTATTTCCGCGACCCCATTAGCAGAGTACGGATAAATGATGGATAATATGTCGATTGTTCGAGATTCGCAACAGATTGAAACAAGATGGTCCCTTTGCGCTAAAATATAGTCAAGACAATATAGATCATATAGGAACATTGCCTGGAAAGCTTCATGGTAGTTCTAAAGATAGGCTTACTTTATGTTTTTGGGTCGCTGAATCCGAATTTTTAACTTCCCACCAAAAATTTCTCCCGCAACTCTTCCCACGGCAATTTTGAAAAAAAAAGGATTTTAAAAAATCGTTGTTTTTTGTAATTCGGAAAAAATACCCAGAAACTCGGAAATTAGACACAATTTGCAACAAAAAGGTTCCTCTGACGTGGACGTAGGACGAACGGGATGAGGCGCTAGCGCACATCGGAAAATGCACCTCGGCGCCGCGGGGCTTCTTGTGGCGAAGTTACTGACTTTCACAAAACACAAATTGAACAAGAGACTTCGCACGCGTGTGGACCTCATTAATGAACAATGAGTTATTTTCATTATATTAAACGAAATAATCGCCAGTTTTGGTCGAAAACTAAACATTTTCCAAACATAATTCAACTATTTTTTGACATATTTTCCGACAAGATTTAGCAACTACGTAATCATTAAAATTGATTCATTAATCGATCGATCAATAAATCAAAGTATTATATTCTTAATTTTGTCTAAAAATTGTCGCTCTTTATTATCCATTATTTCAATTAGATTTTCATAACCACTGCATGACGTGTTTTGCAGATGTACCGCAAAAATGTCCATATGCAACCTATACGGTAAAAAATCGGTTTCTTCATATTGTAATATTCCACGCGTATTCTGAGCACGTGGATAATACGTAAACAAGCAATCATATTTGTAGGACAAACATGTGTATAAGTGTGGTAAACAACACGTAAACTGGAGCAGACGAAAGTCAACTCTACAAATAAACACCAGATGGAGTTAAAGTCGCCAAAGGAGGAGAATGAAGACACCCATCCAAAATCACCTATAAATGGACCAACGCAAGTCGAGAGGTATCCCTCGCTACCAGGGTGGTTATCTTCTCTCCTTCCTTCGTTCGCAGTTGGCTCTGCAACTGGAAAATTCCTTGGTAAGCACTTTTCTCTGTAACTGGTACCTTCATGCACACGCAGTTGGCTATGTAGCTGATGTGTACTCTCCCCTAAAACCTAACTTCTACCGTACGCAGTTGGCTCTGTAACTGGTACAAACACCCGACACGCAGTTGGCTTTGTAACTGGTATCATCCGCAAACGCAGTTGACTATGAAATTGGTATGTACTCTATCCTTAAAACCTCACTTCTTCCCGTACGCAGTTGGCTACGTAACTGGTAGAACTCCCGGCACGTGGTTGGCTATGTAACCGGTGCTATCCTTCATACCTGATCCTCTATCGATCACCCAAGAAGTCTTTAGAAGCCATCCTTCTAAATACTCTGTAATTAGTCTCCTACGGGACGGTAATTTTGTCAACGTTACTATCTTTTATAAATAAATGGTTGAGGGTTAAAATCCACTCCTGTGTATTAATTGTATCCGTACAGAAATATAAGGAACATTACGATATTGTATCGCTGGTTTATATTTTGTAAGTGGAATGCCGAATTATCTGAATTCATTGGTTTTATCTCTTCCGTGAAGACCAATGAATAAAAGGAGTATAGTTGCTGACCTCCACATTCTAGATGGTTGCACCAAGGATCAATGATCACCTGCGGGGAAAAATGCTGATTTGTAAAATCTGTTCATCGTACCTTGGTCTTTAATTGTAATCAGTTAGTAACTTTCATGATTGCGTAGTAGTCAAATCTTGCCGGTAAAAAGCAAAATTTAGTTGAATTATGTTTGGAAATGTTCACTTTGCGACCAAAACTGGCGATAAATTCGTTTAATACAATTAAAATAACTCATTGTTCATTAATGAGGTCCACGCGTATGCGTAGTCGCCTGTTCAATTTGTGTTTTGTGAGAGTCAGGAACTTCAGTTCAAGCATCCCCGCGGGACCGAGGTGCATTTTCCGATGCGCGCTAGCGCCCCGTTCATCCTACGTCTATGTCAAAGGACCTTTTGTGTTGCAAATTGTATCTATCTACTTTCCGAATTTCTACGTATATTTTCCGAATTGAAAAAAAAAAAGGTTTTTTCAAAAGACCCGATTTTAGGGGCGGGGGAGAATTTTCTGTTGGACGTTGAAAATTCGGATTTAGCGACCCAAACAACTTAAAGTAAGCCTATTTCCAGACCTACCATGAAATTCTCCAGTTAAAATCTATATTGTCTGGACTAATATGCGATTCAAAAAATAAAGAGGACGAAAAAGACTAACATTACATGGCTTGAATCAACTGTTTGTATACGCGGATGATGTAGATTTAGTAAGGAAAAATATAGATGCACTATAATGTAAAATCGATGTCTTAGTAGAAGAGTGCGATGAGATTGGTATACACAGAAAACAAAATACATCATTAGCCGAAACACTGAGAATGAAGTAAAAACATATATAACAATTACGAATGAGAACATAGAAAAAGTAAACAAATTTAAATACTTGAGATCATATGTAACGAGTAAAAACGAGGTCACGGAAGAAATAAAAATTACCTAGAATCAGCCAATGCATGTTTCTACTCAGTCCAGAAATCCTAACTTTGCAATTAATAAATATAACGGAAGTAGTAATTGAAAATACACGGAACGGTTATTCTACCGGTCATACTTTACGGTTGCGAAAGTTGGAGTACGAACGTAGCAGATAACTATAAATTACGATTGTTTGAAAATTAGGTCTTGAGAAAGATATACGGGCCGAAACGGAACGAGATGACGGGGGAATCATCACGGACTTCACGACTCACACGATGCTGTAAGAATAATGAAATCGAGACGACTAAGATGGGCATGTCATGTAGCTCGGATCCAGGAGAAACGAAGATAATATTTCATCGTGGTTGGTAAGCTGGAGGAAAAACACACACAAACCCGATAGATTATGCGACATTCGCCACAGCTTCTTAAAGAGCATACTGACTCTTCACACGAAACAAGTTTTCCATCTAGTATCGTTTCCATT
>JAGDQP010063616.1:0-11698 GCA_022664845.1 Lepisma saccharinum
GTTCATACCTCCCAGTTTTATTTCTTTTTAAATACCGAACAAATCAAGAACAATACTGAAATGTTGAAAAGCGACCCATCTAATACTTATTAATATTTATGAATTAAAATGTTTCAGATTTTGAAACAAATATTTTAGCCAAGATATTTGAATGTCAGGACAGCATAGCACAGGACTTCAAATTTGTCTTTAATAACAAGCATATTCAAATTATAGATTACTTCATTTGATAGATATTCTGAACTATTATCTAACGTATTTTCTAAACTACCATTATTAATTGTCGCTTGCTTATTAATTCTAATCATATTTAGAAAAAGGATTCTGATATACCAGGGGCTTTTAAAACTAACCTGAATTTAAAATTTTTAATTATTTGAAGACTTTTAGGTAATTTTGGATGAAGGAGAATTGATGATGATATGGGAATGGGTGTAACGAAAAGGTGGGAGGAAACGGGTTGACCCCGAGAATACCCACGCATAATGTGTTTGAACACCACAAAGCCACATGGCTCGAACCGGGATCGAACCGTGGACCACAGGCGTCAGAATGTAACTTTCACATTACTTTTATGGGATATTCCAGTAACTTTTGACTTCAGCCCGTCACGATTATCCTTCACTTTCTAGTAAAAATCCAAAATCAAAAGCATCCATGCCCTCGCAGGGATCCCAACTGGGGACCTTCGAGTCTCTGGCTTAGCGGTCAGGCACCAGATGTGAGCTCTCTACCACAGAGCTTCCGCGACACAAAACGAAACCGAAAGTGGCTGTTTTCCTCTTGGCTCGTTGAGCTTTTGTGTTACTTCAGCCGTAGCTGAATGGCGGCCAGGATATAGGAAGTTACTGTAGTTTAAGGTTATGTAACGGTAGACGAATGCCGTTTATGAAAAGCATATTAATCAATGTTTCCACACTCTGTATACTTATAACACTAGTCATCTGTAAAATCATAAAAGGAAAGTTCCATTCGTTTGTACAGTGGAATTTCACAATACCTCTAAGTGATTAAATTTCTTCAGCTCCTCATGAGTTCTATTGATCAGTTTTGAAATAACTAATCAATACAGAGTACGCTGGTATCCGTACATTTTTCTGTCTATCACCATTTCGCTTTGGTAACTTATGCAGAACATATTATTATTACGTTTATTTAACGAACTTCCACTTCGATAGCAAATTTTACAGACACGTTATCTATTAATGTTTTTAAAATATGTTTCTTTTTAAAAACTTAAAACTTTATTTTTATATGGGCAGAAAATATGTTTCTGTATTGTTCGAGATCCAACACATTTGATGAAAGTACTATTACTCACAGTTTTAAATTTATCTGCATTATTGAAAGTCATCTATGTCTGACAATGTTATGGCATCGCTGGTTTTGTGACTTCAAATTATCTAATAGTCATTAATAGCACTGCGTTAAATTCTATTGTAAAGAGCAACGAGTTCTAATATTCCAGGAAATAAGACTTGGCTATTCAAAGACATTGGGTACGCTACTGCAGGCTGTTAGTTATGTCATTGTTAGATATTTACTATGATCGGTGTTCACACCCCATTACGTTAATCTGAAAATTATGGTTTCTTCAATTTTATTTTATTTTTGATATCATTCAGCAAGCTATTAGCAAGTTCTTCACTAGAGTGTAGAATAATGTTTCAGGGAACTATATCTAAATATTTGGAAATTTCCTCCCTCCCATGAACGCCGAAATTGGTTCACTGCAAAAATGACTGATAATTCAATACTTTTCTGTGTTAAATGAAATCAACACAGTTTATTGTGTGATTTCGGTGATTCAAGACTGTATGACAATCTCCGTCGTGTTGAATTAGAATTGACAAAATAACAATTGTGTTGAATAAGATAAATAACTTTTTCGTATTCATTTAACACAAACAAATGATGATCTCCCTCGGACACCGAAAATAATTCTATTATCAGCCACTTATGCTCTGTAGTCTCTTACTTTCCGATACAAAAGACACTGCCACCAGAAGGAGAAAAGCATATGTGTTCAGATGATTATGTTTGAGAAAATAGTAAACTTTAGTCTAATAATATAGTATGTATAAATACGTATAAAACGGAGCTAATTATACGTATTTATACATACTATATTATTAGCTCCGTTTTATGATTTATCTGTAAATTTCCACCATATCCGTAAACTGCTGAATGAGGCCTCTCCCCGGAGGGAGGATACTGTTACAAGGCTGATCAAACGGGTTGGGAGAAGAGATCCGAAGAGACCTTAGTATTGCCGTCCTTCGGAAAATTGCTGGCGACACCGTAGCCTCCACGTATTAATATGGTATGCGAAATGCTAGGGCCTACTATTTTTCCAGTGGCGAGACAACATGGGCCAAAATTTACGTAACACCTTACATTTATATGACTTAAAAACGTTCATGCTGCCCACTTTTGCTCTTTTTGAAGCTCTCATAAAACGCACAATGCAAGTTTCGCCTCCTACTGTAATGATACACCCATTGATCGCATTAGTAACGCAAATATTTGAACATGAAATCTAAAGAAAAGATAATTATTTTGGTCCATATAATACCTGCTGTGCACGTATCATTTGAGACCATTATTACAGTGCATATCAGTACAGGAAGGAGACACAGAAATCTCATTCTGCTACCCTACATGTACCGCATGACGGTCCACTTGGGAGTTAAATATTGTCCAATATTTTGTCGCAAAATATCAAATACTAATTCACTCAATTCCCTGGTCCTTCTGTATATGACATCTAGAAGCAAGTATCTCGCGTCCTGCTGTAAGATGACTGTGTAAAATGTTTCTCTAAAACTTTCTATGATTATAATTATTGTTATTCTGTAGTTACAGGTGGAGTTATTCTGGTGTTTCCTGTGTATTGGTATCTAAAATGAATTTTCATATTAGGACATTATTTATCAGAAACGGAATCAGCTTCTCGTTTGTTGAAAATTTATTGGTGAATTAGAAAGACGAGGAACAGCATACACACAAAATCGTGCCTCTGCCTTTAAAATTATAATTGTGCCTCTGAAACTGAACATACCTCCTGTACATTTCTATCTTAATTTAGGTAGTATAAGACATTTTATACCAGTAAAGTTAAGAATATGGTAATACGATTTCTAAGATCTCCTTATGGCAATTTAAAAAAAACACGCATTAAAAAAAACTCTCCATAAAAATTGTCTACCGAATATTTTCAACGACGACTTGAAGTTTAGCATTTTTCCTAAATTATTATATCACCTAAGGAAAATACAGTCACTTAATAAAATAAGTGGATGTTGAGATTATAACAAATACTATTTCATCCTCTAGGAGAAATATTTAATACTACACCTAACTGATTGACAAACAGCGTACCAGTGCTAATACGCTCTAAAACATTGCATGCCAGGGAACTCCTCCCTTTGGAAGCAGGAAGAATGAGCCGTTAAACATCATTGAGAGAACACGAGATAGGCAGAAATTCCATGCACATTACGTTTTAAGAGATAGTAATTAATGCAGACAAAAGGAAAAAACTAATATGACAACACAATGCAGAAATTATTGTTATGCAATGAAACAAAACTTGTATGGCTCAAAGACACACACACACACTCACAGACACACACATAGAGAGAGAGAAAGAGAGGGGGGGAGAATGGGGATGAAAGAATAGTCTTTCAAAGGACATACTTTAACATTTAAGAACACACACGGTTATTCGTTCGCTATAAGTTTTTCTGTTTCTCTATTTCTATCTCACTGTAAATTCATCTCTTCCTCTCTCTCTATCTCTCTCTCTCTCTCTCGAAAGAGAGAATTCACACATATACACATAACCAAACAAAAACAAAGGGAAAGAGAACTTAAGGAAGAAAAAAAGCATGATAAGGTTTATGAAAGATAAAATGCGAGGGAAAATGATATTAATCACGAAAAAATTTCATTAATATTTTACGATCACACATATACTCATTAATATCACTACTGTCCAATGACTTACATTTAGCAGGCCCGGTATCATTCTCATACAAGGATATTTTTTGAAATAGTCGTGGCTTAACTGGAAATCAAACCTACAGTTAGAGCAAAAAGTATTGATGTACCTAAACTAAAATATTAAACATTTACATTACCCCTAGTATATGGAACGATGTTATGAAAATTAAAAATCCCTAGTACATGCGCCCCCAAACTCAGTGCTTTTGAGAGGATACGCTTCCTTTATCTTAACCAAAATCTCCCTGAAGCACTGCACCACCATGGTGTCCATCTGCACCTTCCCACGGGGGGCTGCGCCCAAAAGGAAAGAGGTTTGCCCCATTTATTGTAATCTACTATTGATCAAGGAAAATTTCGTTTCTCTAGTTTCAATGATTTGGAAATTGAGTTTTTGGGGCTACCATTTTGGATACAAGTTTAAGACTTTTTGAAAGTTTTCTTATATTGCCGTGACCTACTTATGATAGCACACCTTCAAGTAAAATTTCATTTATCCAGTTCAAGCGGTGTGCAAAATGGGATTTTGGGCGGATATTTTGGATCAAAGGTGGTGCCTTTTCCCAAATGTTTTAATATTTAACTAAAATACTCGTCATCATGAAACTTTATGCCAAATTTCGTATCTCTAATCAATGTGGAAAATTGATTCAAGGTCCGCCATTTTGGATCCGAGATGGCGTCTTTGAATTCATTAGTTAACATTTCGTAAGCACACAGTAACATAGTAACTTAGATATCGTACCGATCTCAATAGGTAGATTTTTCTTCGAAATCTACCTAAGAAGTAATTTATTCTCACATTTGTTAGACAATATTCTTCAGAAGATAAAAAGCAAAATATTGTACGAAAGGCTGCTGTCAGATAATTAAAAAAAATACAGAAAATAAACGAGCAAAAACTATTGATAAGCTATTTTATTTCCTCAACTTTATAACGGGAAGTATGGGGGCTGCTCGTCCTATTTAGTTTTCAGTCTTGATTGCCTTGCGTTTGTGTGTTCAGGACGTGTTGCATGGTAGCTAAAATAGTAGTGTGAAAACTCCGTAAAATGAGACGAAATGGCAAAGAGACTACAGAAGCAAAATGAAAGGCAATTATTGGCTTAAATATTCGGTGTAAATCATTAGCTCGGACATCTAAACTAGTTGGAAGACCAAAGCCAACAATTCAACATATTATACATAGGGTTGACGAAAGAAAACCATTGAAGAATGGCCACAGACGAGCGTCCCAGGAAACTAAACAAACATACTGAAAGAACATTGATTAGAAAAGTGAATTGTAATCCTAAAATGAGTGCATCAAAATTAGCAGTTGCCCTTAGACAAGAGAGAAGAGATTGATATCTGTTCCAGCACTGTGCAACATTATCTGCGGGGTAAAGAACAGCCCGTAGAAAATATTTTGAAAGCAAAACGCGTGAGAAGAAAAGACTGCAGTTTGCAAACCAGTATATAAATGCGAGTCCAGCATTGTAGAATCAATTTTTTTCTTACGGATGAAATGAAAATTGATATTTTTGGTTCAGATGGGAGGGAAAAGGTGTGGCAGGAAAAGAATACCGAGCTGGAAAGGCAAAATCTCAAATTCACTGTAAACATGATGGTGGTTCTGTGTTAATTTGGGGTTGTATGAGTGCTTCTGAGGTGGGGAATCTGCATTTTATTAATTAGGTAATGGACCCTAAGGCGTATTTTAACATGTCAAAGTCTAATTTCCATACGTCAAAAGAAAAAAATGGGGTTTACAGATAATTTTGTATTTATACATGATAATAATCCAAAAGATAGAGCTCATAATGCCCGATTATGGATTTTATACCACACAGCAAAGCACATGGAAACTCCTTCACAGTCTCCAGACATCAACTCAATTGAACATTTTTGGGAATATCTAGAAAGAAGAAAGATTTCAAACAAAGAATTCTTGGAAAGTGCGTTGATAGAAGACTGGGGCAATATTCTGACATCGTTCACTTACAAATTGGTGCAGCCAATACTTCATCGACTTCAGTACATCCAGAAATGCAAGAATACCCTACAACGTACCTGCCCCAATTAAATACCCTACCCCAGTTAAACCACAGAACATAGGACACAAAAACTTATAATTTGCATTGTATCAATACTTTTTGTTCTTGTATATTTTGTTTGTTTGTCTTTAGAACTCAATATTTATGATTTTATTTTTCTAATATATGACATTATTATTGTTGTTATTTCTTTAATTCCAATTGAAAGATGAACAGTTTTTTTTTGTTCTGTTTAATATATTGTATTCCCAACCAAGCTGTAATTTTTGTTATTTTTTTAAGCGTATCAATATTTTTTGCGCTAACTGTTGATCTACAGACTGAAAGTATAACAAGTTAACCATTGTACTACGTCGGACTTAGTTCCCTAATTACTAAGATTGTTCTGTAATTGCACTTGTCAGCGTGAGAACAAAGAAAAATTTCGCGAGTGGCGTGCGAAAGTCTTATTCACAACTTTGTGTGCCTGCTTAGAAGCTCTGGTAATGTCACACTCAGTTTGGCGTAATAGTACATACAGTTTCAATAAGAATTGAAGCTTTCCTGGCGGCGAATATTATACAGATGTTCTCGGGATATCAGCCAGGTGAAGTCCGACGATAGAGCCGACGTTTCAAGAACAGACATTGTTCTCATCTTCAGGGCAAGTGTACTGAGACCAGTTCATGTGTACTATATATAGTAACGGTAGGGGGCGGAGCTTAAGAATCTGTGTCTCTGATTGGTTGGCCTATAGCTTGACGCTGATTGGTCGTTTTCATGTATGTTTTCTTTATGACTGGTGTCCAAGTCCGACTAAGTTGAAATCCTGTATCTCTGTTGACATTATTACGTTTTTGTAGTATGGCAAGATATTCTTTTATTATCCTATCCCAGTAATTGGAGCCCTTTGAGATAATTTTAGTGTCAGAAAATAAAATTCTATGTTTTTCTGTTATGCTGTGTTCTGCCAGGCCTGATTTCTCCGGATAAAATAACTTTATGTATCTTTCATGCTCCTTGCATCGATGTTCTACTGTCCGTCCTGTTTGTCCTATGTATGTTTTTCCGCATTCACAAGGAATGCAGTATACTCCTGGTGTCTTAAGACCCAAGTCGTCCTTAACTTGACGAAGTAGGTTTCTGATTTTTGACGGCGGTCTATGAATGGTTTTGATGTTGTGTCTCCTCAGGGTTCTTGCAACCTTTCCAGAAACTTTACCAGTGTAGGGCACTGTATAATTCAGCTTCAATGTTTACTCACAAAATCTATACTTTAGACATTACACGAGAAGAATTTACCATTGACATATTGACCAGTATGAAAAGTAATCTTGTCCCAACCAGGTCTCGAACACACGTTACTTTTGCCTTAATTATTTATCAGCTAGTTTCAAAGATGAGAAGATATTGCCATTATTCTGTCTTCCTAGACCACCACTAGATTGAGTCACGCCAAGTGTATCATAGCTAAACAAACTTACTGCCTGCGCAAGGAAATTATTTATTTCCATCTGCACAGTTGTTTTGGTAAGAAAACCGGTCTGTGGTTGCTTTTTCGAGGTTTTGTACTTAGCCCCTCCTCCAGAGATTCTCGTTTAAACCCACAATATATGTTTTATAGATGTAAAGGCAACATAAGAAGTTACTATATTAAAACAGCTTCATTTATTTATGAAAATTCCTTTGAAAAACTATTATTATCAGAATTAAGTATTATCATATTTTTTTCTTATACGTTACCCGAAAGGCTTGAACATACGTAGTTGTGTCATTCCGTGAAAATAATCATCCACTTTTAGAAAAACTGCTTGCATCACCATTTTAGATTATTTTATTTTTAGTATCACTGAGATATTTAAGCAATAAATCATGCGTTTTTCACCAATTGTATGCCATAGCAAAAAAGTAGTGTGCTTTCTTGCGTCTAGACACCCGGTTGTTTTTGCTTAAAACAACATTTCTTTTTTAAAAATCCGTCTTTTAGTCCACCCTTAAGCATTAGCAATTAGTTTAAAATATAATTTTATGCAATTCGTTACTCATTTCCCAACTTTTTTTTAAAATAAAGCCATTCATTTTCAGAAACGGTGATTCCACATCTTCACATAAACATCGAGAGCTACACAACGGGTTTCCTTTCAGATCTCAATCTCGTCTATATTTTAAGATATTCAAGTTCCCGTACCTGTGTACGGGATTAAAAACATGCGAGGTTGTCCGCCTCTAAATATAATGGAGGCCGGCATCCTGCGCGCGTCACTACTTGATTGTTACCTAACATATGCACTGCAAATACACACCGTTTCCAAGTTCGTATCCTGGCTGAGTGATTACGGCATTAGCGTGCAGAGTAAAAATTTTAGTTTGAATCCCGGTGGGAGCAATATTTGATCTTTTAAAATATTACTATATTTTTATATTTATCATCAATATTTTTCCTTGCATTTTACGTAGATTACTTTTAATTATTGGCAATGGTTTAGGTTAGCTTAGGTTAGGTAAGGTTAGGTGCGGCCATGTATCTTTACACTTTCCGTCATCATATTCCGTACACCACGCGCTCGTAAAAATATCACATGCTATATTGGAAATATGGGCACCCTGAGAGAAATAAAGGAATAACATTTTATTTTGTCCAAACGTGGGTCTGTACCAATATACTAAAAATAAAAAAAATAAATAAAATGCTAATTTATTTTTTTTATTCTAAAATGGGACGATTACTTTCATGGACTGATCCAATTTCGTATTTTTAAGTTTTTCGCGTAAATTATGAGACGAAATAGGGATGTCAACGGCTCGCTCGGCTCGGCTCATGGCTCGATCGGTTTGAGCCATCCTGAGCCGCAGCTCGCACTGAGCTGAGCCGAACCGAGCCGCGGCTCACAATGAGCCAAGCCCTGGCTTACACCTAGCTGAACCAAAACGAGCCGAGCCACGGTTCACACCGAGCCGAGCCGATATGAACCGCGGTTCGAACCGAGTCGAGACGAACGGAGCCATGGCTTAAACCGAAACGAGCTGCTGCTCATACCGAAGTCCGAACTAAGTCGCGAGTCACAAGGGATGTATTTCGGCTCGAAGAGGATTTTTATAAGACTTTGTGTATATATATATATATATATATAATAATAATGATAATAATAATAATAAATCACAGCCATATTCAATCCACTAGTGGATGAGGCCTCTCCCCGAAAGGAGGAGTTGGTCTACTGTTCCCACGCTGACCAGACAGGTTGGGAGAGAATAGCCGAAGCTGTCACTGTGATCGCCACTGTATTTTATTCACAGCAGCTCCTCAATTGTCCTCACGATGCTGGGTCAACACCGAAATTTTTGAGCTCCCATCGGGAATCGAACCCTGGACCACTCGCACTGAAGTCGAGCGCGCTACCGACTAGGCTACGCAGGAGCTCAATATATATATCAATGTGGCGTCCTTTCAAAGCACGAACATTTGGCGTCCGTTTTGAAGTTTATTTTTCTCCACAGCAACGAGACTTAGCTGCATTCTGTTAAGAGTATATAATGGTTATCGGTGCTGTACTTTACGAAATCAACGAATATACTCCAATGAAATGCATAATATTTTCTTGTTTAGTTTCCTATCAATTTGACTTCCGTTCCAATTACTATCATTTTGGTGCACATGAATATACGTTCAATACTACCATCCATTTGGCGTCACACACGTATATTTCTGTTCATTTTTACTTCATTTTGACATCCGGCGCTGTTGCCATTTTTTGCAACTTTCTACAGTATATGAACTTATTGTCTTCAACTGTGTGCTTGTTCGTTGCACGATGTTCAGAGTCAAACACCATTCCTTGGGACACGCTATAAACATAGGCTCTCCTTGACTTACAATTACAGGTTAATTATCGCACTTTGAAGTCTGCAAAGACAAAAGGTATGCCGAACGAAATAGCTAACCTTTGTTCAAATATTTTTTCTATTTTCTTTTATATTACAGTATCCTAAAATAATTAATGATGTTTGGTTTTTATTATTCAAGTTATTGGGAATTTCCAGGCAGATAAAATATCTAGCTTTTTCCAGGAATGTTTCCGAAAATTTCGCAGTGTTGAAATAGCATATTTTCTGAAGTTATACTGAGAGTAATCAACCAATGCTTCTGTAGCAGGGATTCCGCCAGCGTTTTCAGTTTAGGGGGTGTAAAACCATAATTGGGATGGTGTAAGTGGAGTTTAGAAGGGATTCTATAGATTTTTGACCGTAACATTTTCAGGTTAGAGTGTTCTCGAGGATTTGGAGATGACACCACCTACAGGAGTGGTCTGGCTGAAGCGTCATACGAAAAAAAAATCAGTTCCCATATACCCGGTTCGTTATATCTAATAATGCTCTTTACTGTCTGAATTAAAATGAAAATTCGAAAATCTTATAACAAAGAGTTCAACTTCAATACGAAAGAAAAGATCATTCACTGAAACAGCATTTTCCAGGATTTTAATCATTTTGAAAGTATATTCTTTTAAGGGGGATATTGATCATGCTTTCCTATGAATGCAGTATCAAAGAGGAGTTTGTCCGCGGTAAATTTGCCCAGGGTCAATTTGTCTAAATGAAGATTTTACCAAATATTGTATTTGCATGAACTTTGTACACATATAGTCACTATGAAGGCTTCCACAAGTTCAGCTATTACAGAATTTAACTATGTTTGTACAACGTTATAAAAAATCACTAAAGCATATTGTGTTCTAACTAATTAGAACAAAGTTTCTTCTGTTACTAGAAAATAAACTTAGGAAATAACAGAAAATAATGTTAGTCTATGCAGAGGAGTTACTAAGCTTTTCCAAATGTTATTATTCTCTTTCTGTCCGGCTCGCCTTCCGCCGCGCTATTGATTTATTGAACAAATATTTTTTTTCTTCTGTTACGTCTTGGTTCTCGATCTCGACAGGCATGGTACAAGAAGCTTCTATACCTACAGTGAGAAAAAAATATTTAGACAGTTTCAGCAATGAGGAAAAAAAGACTGTATCACACGCAAAACATGGCCCATTTCGAAATGTCTTGCCCTTTTATGATAATTTGGATACCTTAAATAGAATGCTATAGAAATAATAACTACAACTCGATATACCTGTAAGGTAACAGGTAAGGAAAAATTAACAACTACGTACATTCATCGTAAGAAAAAATGTATTTGGACTCTCGTATTTAAACGTATTTGGACCATACTACTCTCGACAGAAACATTTTAGGTATCCTTTTGTGTACAAGAGCACTCTGTGTGGTGTATTGAAGCAATTCACACCGTGTTAGGCATAAGGAAACAGCTTTGGAAACAAATTTAGTTGAATAACATTGGAACTACTCACTTTACTTTCAAATTACGTGCGGAAGGTAAAAGGTACTGAGACATAGCAAAGCTTGTTGGAAAGCCATGCTCTACCGTTGGATAGAGAAACATAAAGGAACATAAAACAGAACAATTGAATTCCTTCTGGTCAACTAAGGAAACTAACTGCCCGGAATGAAAGCTACATTCTTCATTGTGTGAACGAAACTGAAAGAATTAGTACTAAAGATCTGGCTACTTCACTTGCCTAGGTTATGCAAGTTAATGTTACAGATGTATCGATGTGAACAAAACAAATGGGATTCAGACGAAGTGTAGCCAGAAACAAAACATACAT
>JAGDQP010063617.1:0-11698 GCA_022664845.1 Lepisma saccharinum
AAGCGTCAAATCCTTGAAAGCAAGCCGAACCCTTTCCCTTTCCAGTTTCTTTTTTTTTCACTTCAATATACGATCTATCTTCCTTAATATTGTCAAGGAGTTGGGTTCGTTTTCCTGTCTTTCCCATCACCATAGCTTCAATTGCTCATCTAATGTCGCAACCAGTTTCTCTTGTTAATTGTCTCCAGAATTGTTTTTCTCCTCTTAGTCTCTCTAGCACTTCTTCGTTTCTTTTCATCTGTATCCAGTAGACTATATTATCATTCTCCTTCATGTTCACATTTCAACAGCTTCCAATTTCCTTTCGTCACTCTTTCGTAGAGTCCATGTATCTCTTCCATACAACTCAAGAAACTTGAAAACTGAATAAGTTATGATCCATGTCAGAGAAGTGCATATAGTATAAAATTACCAAAGTAAAGAGGGTCGTGTGTTTTCACTAAATATAATGCAGCTTAGTACCTCGAGGTTTCTGAGCCGAAATCTGAAGCCAGTTTTCGTTATCTACTCCGAAGCCAGTTTTCGTGTAAGAGCTATTGAGTCATACAAGCTCAGTACATATAATACAGTAATAATATAAGCAAATGTTTTGAGCTTACTAGATTCAAAACGGCCAAATAAACTGTGGTGTTTGAGAGAAATCTGAAGTCAGTTTCTCTCTATTAAATTTAGTATAACCGTTAGCGTGTTGACTAACGGTCAGACGAACAAGGTATAAATTAAAGGGGGCCCGAAATGTTTTAAGAGTCCGCTTAAAAAAATAGGTTTTGAAAATGAAAAACAAAGTGATTGAGAACTGAAAAACAGAATTTTAGTAAAAAAAAAAGTCGAAGACCAAAATTCTGAAGCAAAGAGGTTGAAGTTTAAAAATAATGCGAACCGAAAAGCTGATTTAGAAATAGGACGAAAAGCCAGTTACAGTCTGGTTGGGAATAACAAAAAGTAGCTGTGAGTAGTTTCGAAAGGTCCCACTAGGTAGCAGTACACTCATACTTGGTATTGAGTCAGTGATCAGCGCCATTGATCATAGAAGACGTATCAATGCCGTGTGAAGATGGTTACCATCCTGGAGAGATATATGTTAGAGTAGCAGTGGTGCGATAGGTGTTCCTGACTAGGACAATCATAATAAAATGCGTCCAGTGCATGGCGATAAGTGGTTTTCACTTGTTTGGTCCACTCAAAGCTCACCGTGGTGGTAAACGTTTCGTGGATGATACAGGCGCGGGCAACAACCCGAAGACTTTTATGTAGTAGGTATTTTGAGCGCTTGTACATCCTTGGGATAAGTGTCCCAATATAGATGGTAGTTATGTGGAAAAACAAATGGTTACCACAAACAGGTATTGGACAAAATAATGAAAACACTTGTGGAAGTCGGAACATTTTGTATTAATATGGTGTTGGTCCACCTTTAGCAAGCAATACAGCTTGAATTCTAGACGGAATAGACCGATACAAGTCCTGAGTTACGGTGAGCGGAATTTGAAACCATTCTTGATGCTGCCCAGCCTCCAGCTCAGGTAGAGACGGAGGTGGAAATTGACGCCTAACTCTGGTTTCAAAACAGCCCATAGAGGCTCGATAATATTCAGGTCTGGGGACTGTGCGGGCCAATGAAGATGTTGAACCTCATCTGCATGGAACCACTGTTGAACAGGACTAGTCTTGTGAATGGGGCATTATCATCCAGGAATATGGGATCCACTTCTGGAATTAAAGTTTGTACCACTGTGTGGATCTGGGTAGCCAAGAGATCTCTATACACTGCTACTGTGACCGAACCGTGTAATGGGACAAGGGTGCTGCCGAACACCATGATATAGCACCCCAGACCAAATAGATCTGCCACCATATTTGACAGTTGGGTGGAAACAGTCCACATCGTATGCTTGAGGGGGTGATCGCCAGAGAAACACTCATCCAGTGGTGCAAACAGGGTAAAGAGTGACTCGTCCGACCACATGACATGTTGGCAAACCTGCTACGTCCAGTTTTTGTGAGCATTGCACCATGCACGTCGTCATTGAACATTCTTGTCTGTTGTTAAGGGATTGGAAATAGCAACACACCCTTGGATACCCATTTTATGCAGTTCCCGCATCACTGTTTAGGATGACACTGAGGTGTTTAGATGCAGATTAAGTTCTGTAATGACTTTCTCGTCGTAATTTCTTCTGCGACGTCACAATCCGATTCAAGACCCGGCAGTCCTTATCCTGCACCTTTGTCTTTCGATCACTATTGTGCTTCGCCGACCCTGTTTTACTGTTGTATGTGGCCATAACTTTTGGGACCGTACCTTGTGTTACACTGCAAAACGTCGCTGTTTTGCTCACATATGCTCGAGCTAAACGGGCACCCACAATTAGACCTGTTTGAAACTTCGTCAAGTCGGACATACTGGTCACTCACCATACCTGCACCATGTACACAACCACACTGCTTGGCTCTACTATTAGTGTACAGTCCAGCCTTCGTGCAATAAACAAGAGACGGTTGATTTACGCAGTGCTCAGCGTTACCAAGCAGTGTTACAATATGTCCCACTTTTGACAAGTGTTTCCATTATTTTGTCCAATACCTGTAACTATTGCATGCATTTTTATTTGTGTAGCCATTTGTAACCGATTTATTGATTTCAACTCGTACAAGAAAACTTTAGTTTCTCGAAAGCCTGAAGTGGGAAATGGGAGCATTTCCAAATTCCTAGTACAGTTCGCGACAACAGTATTCACTTTGTAAAAGATTCTCATATAACACCGAGTACAATAACTATTCTACTTCATCAAAGAAAAACAATGTTTGGAATCAACATTCAACTGATTGGTTTGAAGGGTTAGACCTACTGAAAAACTCAATCAGAATGGTCAACGAAGCAGGATTTGAACTTCCATAATATAGTGCGAAGGTTTATTTCAAGAGAAGCAACCAATCGTCATCCAAACAGTGCTAATCTATCTATCTAATCACACCTATAATCTCTCCTATCTATCAATTTACGTCTCGCGGTTGTAATCAGATAATGCAATTAGTCCGTTAATCTCTGTTGATGGGAAATGCTGTTGGAAAACGTGACGTTTAATATTTTACTTCTTTTCTTTGTTATCACTTTTTACTCATACATATATCATGTAATTTAAACAGGATGTTCGAATCTGAGAATAACATACTTTTTTAATTTCTTTTTTTAATTTAATTTAATTTTTTTGAGGATAGGCAGAATTTATTTTAGAAATGTTCTAGTCCCATGAGTGAAAAGCACAATGTTTTGCGGAAGGATATTACGACACATTTATAGTCTTTGTAGAGCAGAATTAAAACCATAAAATGTTCAATATACAACAGTAACAAACGTTTTTATAGAGTTAAGATAAACGTTTCTTATCTGTGTAAAAAGAAACACTTTTCTTAGAAATGAGATATCAATATTTTTACTTAATTGAAAATAAGACTAAACCGGTTTGGAAATAAGATCATTAATCTTATTTCCAAACCAGCATATTCTCATTTTCCATTATATCTCATTTCTAAGATATGTTTCTTGGTGCATAGATAAGAACTGTTTATCTTAATTCTACGAAAGCGTTTCTTACTGTTGTTTTATTTTTTGGCTAAACTTATTCATCTAATTTGGAAACTAATTTCTTTTGAGAATGAATTCCGCAGTTGGAACATGGTTTCAACACGAATGCTTCAACTTCAACTGTTCGCATTGCTTTTGTAAATTTCCTGTAATTTTAGCATAATCAAAATTAGTGGGCGGGAAAGTAAGAATCCTGAAGAAATTAGGGCTTTCCCAAGTGATGCAGTACATCGCAATCCAAATAAGAGACTATTGCGGAATTAGAAATCAATATTTCAAAATTATTTCCATAGATTTTCAATTCAAATTTACTCTAACTTCTTTTCTTGTTTCAGATATCATGTTGTACACTCATAACCACAGAAGATGGATTTTCACTTTTTTAAGTGTGACAAGTTCCATAATATTACAATAACAAAGGAATATTCGATTTAAACAATAAATTATTGTTTCATATCTTGTGCTTGCAATGTGTATCACTTTGATGTCGCCATATTGGCGAAATTTTGCACTTCGAAAATTTATTTATTATTATTATAAATGTAACTGAATGTACAATGTATTCAGTAACTCAGCGTTTATAGTTCCAGTGTTTCTGAATCAGAACAACAATGTCAAAACAGATTAGACGACTCAATAAAGACGGTATTATTATTGTTTCTCATATTGTAGAACTTTACAAAGAATTTATTTTTGTTTGGACATTACCGTGAAAATCTGGACGTCTGGCAACCCTAGGCTGCTTACGTTAAGTGTGTGGCAATGAGTATGCTGATGACAAAAGATAAACTCGCGATAAAAGTACCGTGGCAGTTAGCACTAAAATCATGTTGTAACAGTTAGTACCCGTGGCTTTTTATTTACGCATATTAAAATTACTTCGATAAAATTTCTTAAGTTCCAAATAAAGTATAAACTAATAAATATGTCGACACAAATTAGTAAAAACAACTTTCTATCCTATCATCGACTTTATTTGGACTAAAAGGCATTTTTAGCATTGTAAACGGAAGAAGTACAAGAAGAATAGAGATTATGTAAGGTGTTATTATGGATTTTCATGAGGAAAAGGGATGCTAGGAAGATTTCTTGAGTAATGTATCGTGCTGATCGTATGAAAACGATGCTAATAGCAGAATAAAAAACGATTTATGTGCTGTACATGAACTGTGATGTACTGAAATATTAACTACAAGCATTCTATACATAAATTAAAAGGCGACCGTCTTTTATAATGCTTTTACTTGTATGATTTCAGTAAACAGTTCCTTTTAAGAATAACTAATTATTTACTTATTTTTCTCTTCTAGAAGATATTTCTGGTTAAGAAATGTTCTAAGAACGTTCTAATACGTAAATATTTAAATCTGAGTTAGCCGAATGTCTCAATTTTACGTTGGGAGCTATAAAATTAATCTTTATGAATGTGTCCAGAACGGGTAGTCTATTAACGATCCAGGGTTTGGTCTATACTGTTGGAGCTTATGGGCAACAGTTGCAGTTTCACTTACCGTACTTCCCCCTGACGCACACGCAATTCCTTTACTGTTAATTTTTCTTTAATGATCCTCCTTAAAGGTTTTATATTTAACATTGGTACGAAAATTAATTCCCTAGTTCCTTTCTTTATTTACACATATTTCATTATCTAATATAACGATAGTTTCATTTGAGAAACTTGACGGGGGAAGAGGGAGTAAAAAGTAACAGCGATTGAATCGTTGCCGCTTCATCTATGGCAACCCGAAGTGAGAGAACGGCTGCAGCAAACTCAGTTTTGTTTTTTTTATTTAACAGTCAAACCGGCATCGCTGTTGCCATAAGAGCCACAGTATACTCTTAAGTCTGGATGGATCATAGATTTAGCTTGTGGACAAAGAAGTAGCGTCTCCGGACCTATCTCTGAAAGGGTTAGACCCAGAAGGGTGTTGTTACAAGCTGTTAACAGGTAATCGATTCTAATGTTACTGACATCGAGCCCTGTCTGAGATTTACCAGTGATTTCATCAGTTCTTCCAAGCGAATGCTAGAATGGTTTTTATTTTAGTATAAAAGTTACGTTCTACGAAAGAAAGGACTGTGTAAATTTTGAAATCCAATGTTTAATTCAACATTTTATGCTTCATTTCGTATTGCTATTTCAGAGCGATTGAACGAGCTTACAAAATGAAGATTTGTAAGTAACACATTACAATTACGTTAAAATTAAATTGAGTGCAGATCCGTTCATATTGTTTTGCGTTTTGAGGTTGTACTAAACACAAGAGGTTGCTCTGCACAAGCATAAAGATCTTATCGATAATGATAATGATGATGCTGATGACACCACGCCCAAGGACGTTCGAGAAAACCGTGGGAAACATCGTTTTCTCTTTTACAGGAATCGAAGTCACTGAATAGAGGAGTTAAGGGGGGGGATGGGATAGCTAGGGAGGGAGAGAGTAGGAGAGTTTTCAAGGCACATTATCGGTTTTCGATGAGAGACTTTGGGAAAACACAAATAGCACCAGATGACCGTTTGGGAAGAGGCTTCTGTTCTTAGTTCTGAAACGTATGTCCTAAAATATCTCTTCTACTCAAGAGTTCAGAAGCTTTTGTTTAATCTTCTTTATTCGTTAAATCCATGGATGATTATTAGAACAAGAGAACAAATCAATTAAAAATTTAATAGTATCACTTTACGCTGCAGAAAAAAACTAATTCTTTTGCGTATGTTACCATTCACACATATAAAATAATTCAGGATGAGTTCTACTATAATCGACCGCAAAACTTCTAGTCAGCGCTAAGTCGAGGGCAACTTTCATTTTGCGTACTCTCATTGGCCAAAATCAGACTTGACCTCAACGTAGCGCTGACTAGAAGTTTAGCGGTCGATTGTAGAACTAACACTCAGTATTTATCTATCTATTTCTTCCGACAGTTAAGCCCCATTTTGTACACTTTGTTCGCCCAAATTAAATATATTAAGTAAGTTGTTATGGTATTTAGGAAATAAGTGGAAAATAGATTTCACAGGCGTAGGGACAGAAACCTGGTCCTTTCGCCAATCGGGATGGGAAGAGCAAGACAAAATGGTCGCATTTCTCTCTATAAAAGGTGAACAAATCTTAAAGGTGTATATTTTCAAGGAACGAAAACTTCCACTCAAAACAAGGCAAGAATAAGTTCACATAAACGTGGACTTCTTCTTTTTTTTTTTTTTTTTAAAAAAAAAAAGCTGTAAATAACAAATAAATATTTCGCGATAAATTAGAAACGATGTATTAAATAAATTTTAGTTCTTGGGAGTTGATTTCTATCAAAATAGTGGATATTAGGACTTTAAATTACATCAGTGTCCGTGTAGCCAACCCTAAATTACATCGAGTGTCAGGGTTGCCAACCCAAAATTACATCGAGTGTCAGGGTTGCCAACCCACTATGAAACTATTTTTTTTTTTAATTAAATTGTGTCGGTTTCTCGGATATTTGAAGTTCATTACTGATAATAAACATCGTTTAAAAGCACTGTACACAGCGTTGTAAATTATGACATTTTTTTACCAGATTAAATGAGTGGAAAATCAACATTTTTCAAAGATATATTTTGAAGGGAAAAGTTTCTTCTGTAGATTAAGATGTTAAGTCATAACCGAGACGACTCGAGTCCTAAATCTTTTCTAAGGTAACAAACAGTACCGCTTATTAACTCACTCTGACTTGTCAAAACCAAGTTGTTCATATGTATGCACATTTCATGTATGTACAAATCGTTCAAGATTTGAAGTGTACCGAAAATGCACTTAAAACGTATCAAAAGTCTGACATTTTACAGTGTGAGGTTATGTTAAATTTTTTAACACAACACGTGTATCACAGCAACTGAACCTAGTATTTGTGTATAGATTCACAAAAAAACATAAAGTAACAACCATCAATTGATGGGCAAATTTGGATAAGTTCGTCGTTTTTCAGGACAGCGGAAAAGGTAGTTATTGAATACGCTGCTTCTTATGGGAGACGTTAGTAGATAACAGCAAATAAATCAGTCCCAAAGCAACGATATATCCCCCGCCACCCCCTCCCAACACTTGTACACCTGCTGACAGGTTCATATTTGCAGAAAATATATTTATCTCATTTTCCGCAAATTGGTGATTACGCCGTTATTCCTTCATAGTATTATGGTTATTTTAGGAATTATGTTATTACACTGAAAAAATCCCTGTGCCCGTCCCTGTGCCCGTTAACAGGAAATAAATAACGTCGCCTAAAGGATGCGTTTTTTTTTCTTGCTGTTTCTGTACAAGTATGTTGCGATCTGGTAAGTAAGCTTCGTGACGAAAACAAAACATTCAACGGTGTATACTTGTAGTAGTTACACACATATATGGCCAAAGACTGTTGCATGTCTGAAGGATGGCATGTGACAACGCACTGCTGCCTGTTTAGGCCGCATATGTACACAGTAAATCAAGACAGTGGAATTTTCACTCTTTTAGAGCGGAAAGAGAGAGAGATCACTCTTTTGTAGAGCGGAATTTTCAATCGAAAAGAGTGGTTTCGAACGAAACGCTCTCGTTTTGGATGGAAAATCTGCTCTTTCTAAATGTAATACCGATGCATTTGGATATGATTTACTCTTCAAACTTGAAAGAGCGATTTTTCATCTTTTTAGAGTGGTTTATTTCTTTTCAGAGTGGTTTATTTATCATCTTTTTTAGAGTGCTTTACAATGCATCATTATTACTAGTGAAGTTTGTTCTCCGCTATTTGTTCTCCGCTATCGAAAGATATACTGTGAAATTTATGGCGTTGCCTTTAGTTGAAAATGACAACGGAAAACCTGCAAACTTTTCTCAGTGACAAAAACATACCAGAAGACGTCAAGAGTAAGACATGTGCAAGAAAACTTTCAACGTTGTTCTCAAGTACCTGACGAGACGAAAGAAACTATTTGATTGGCGTATTATCGCAGTTGGACGGCTAGCTGAGGGGGTTAAAACGTTGGATAGCTGGCTAGAAGCTGCGGGCTCAAATCTCCCCGAGTTTTATTCTTTACTTTTTTCATTCATAACTACATTACCACTTATGAATAAATACTCCCTTTTGTATCTTTCTACATTTTCAACATTTTATTGCGTCATTTTCGTGTTCAAAAGATGAAAACTTTATTTGAATAGGTGGAGAATCACCTAAAACATATGTCTACGTTTCTATCGAAATAGACTACCATAGATTCCATCTTTTTTGAGCGTGAATTTCCCATCATTTCTAAGACGAAAATTCACTCTAAAAGGGTGGTCCCACTTTCGCTCTAATCGAGCGGAATTTCGCTCTTTTCATGTAAGTTAAGAGATTGAATACATTCTATCGTCAGGGTAGAATGGACTTGAGCTGTTTTCTAAATTGGGAATATATTGTTTAGCGTTTCAATATATTGTACTAGTCTTGGCGACTAACTTAATACTCTCTACTAGTTGTAGTTACAGAGCTGTACTTCTACATCGAGAGAGGTTTGTGAGCGATCTGGCATCATTGTCCAAAGGTTTAAATCTGGATTTCAGACTGCCCGGCAAGCGGTCGACCAAGTAACCCTTTGTCGAATGCTATGAACTCTTTCTTATTTTTTGCGAATAACTTTGAAACAAACAAGTGAGCGCTGCGAATCTACTAACAATTAACGCATTCAACGGACTAAGCGCTCAGAGAGCACTTGACGCTTACTGGTTTGCCTATAGGTAGCAACCAATACGATTAAAATGCTCTCTCAGCGCTTAGTGCTACCTTAGTCCGTTGAATGTGCCCAATCTCTAAGGCTCCGAGGGTCCCTTAAATCTATTAAATTTGTTTATGGTCTGGTCCTTTGTTTCCCCATAGAACAGTGAATTCCCATCATGCTATGCGACCCCATTGTAGCATAATTGTTATGCGTGGCAACATATGTGCTAGGATATATCTTCTGACACTGACAAAGCAGGAATATTAGGTCATGTATTGTTAGTTATAGCTCGCTCTATAATATCAAGATTCGGAAAAAAAAATCTTTATGTATTTTGCCGCTTTAGGGACACACAGCTTATTTGTATGACACACTAAAAACTTCAACATCTTTCAAAACTGATTCTGCTATAAGATTGTAACACTGTGCTTGTGATAGCTGGTGACACCCTAAGTTAAAGGGAAACACGAAAGCAGTAGTCATCCAGGAACCATTGTCCTGTGTTAATTTTAGAGTCGTTTGTTCTTGTGTTCTAAGCGTACCAGTCTCGCTTGTTCCTGCATTCTAGTAATGCGAGTCTCTATCGCATCATTATTATTGACGGAAACGGCTAACACACTTCGAATACGCCACTGGTAACTATTCCAGACAGAAAACTATTTGTATCGTCACTCCAAGTTCGTTGGCTGAACGGAAGAAATTCCATCAATTCCTGAGTCATCATAAATACCAGGACAGCGAGGCTCGAGATAGAGATACAAGCGAGACTAGGGAGCTCCTAGAGGAGGCAGGTCCTGCTGCCCGTGGATCTGTCAGACCAGCCAAAACCATTTTGAGGCTTTGGGCCTTATAGAGCCATTCATTCATTGGAGACTGAATGTTTGGGCGACCGTTTGAGAACTAGTGCGCTAGCTAGTTAACCTGGTGGTTTTCGAACCTTGCTGGTGTTTGGACCAAGTGAACTCTGCAACTTCAATTTGGTCCCTGGTTACTGGTAAGTAGAATACTGATTTGGTATGCTTAGGTTTGAGAATTCATTGCTGCTGGTGAGATCTGTCATATTCGTTTCCTATGATTAGTCGGTTACGTCCTAGGGTTAAAATCTCATGTCTTCTAATATTTGAGTCTGTTATTTCATTTGTTCGTAGTGTCAACTTCCCCCATTTTAAATATCTACGAAAGCTAAGCCTAAACCCACGAACTCCGGGTATTCGCAATTCCGTATAAGGTTTCCTCAGTTTCACCGAACGAATACTGGGAAAGGATATTCAACCTCCTCAATCCCGCTTGGAGGCTACATTATGGTACAGAATGAAGCTAGACTCGTATCGTTAGAGCACAGGAACCGTTGAATTAACTCAGGTAATTTTTGTATAGAGCTAGTGAAGAGGAGAACAGCTCTGGAGATCACAAAGAAAAGAATTAGGTTAGATTTTATCGCAGAAACTAAATATCGAAATATGAAATTCAAAATATGTGATCAGGAAATAGAGGAAGAATATAAGTATTAGAGATGGAAATTGAATGTTAGAACTCAAGGAAAAGCGGAACTCCGGGAAGAATGGAGAGGGTTAAACTACGAAGAACCTGCTGCCGCTTTTAACAGATCACAAATTATCATATTTGTATTATTAATACGATGTAAATTAGACTTCTTGTTTTCCTGGGTTATCAACTATAAGCCTTTATTCTTCTTCTCTCAATTTCCTTTGGAAAATAGTATTTAAATGCAGCCTACGTGCAAGATGTTTCAAGAGAGCCGTTTCCTTTTTTTTTTTTTTTTACTTCTTCTTATACAATTTTCTTTTCCAGTAAAGAAAAAGGAAATAGAAAAAAACTAAGATCCGATTTGCTTCCAACTCTATTAGCCGGAAAAAGTCAAAAAGGCTAACTACATAGAGAAAGAGAGGGGGGGGGGGGAGGAGAGAAGAGAGGAGGAAATTGCTTTTAACACTGCAGTCAGAGAGATCGGCGAAAGATTACATTGTTTTTGAAACTTCCTCAGCGGAATCTATTGAGTGTAAACCGTGTTAAGTCTTCAGGATGCTTTGATGTCGTTACCCCTAGCAACACACAGAGAATGAAAAAGAAAGAGAGAGAGAGAGAAAGATTGAAAGAAGAGGAACCGTAGGAAACCGAAGAGAACAAGTTGAGGTTACGAAAAAGTTTAACTTGTTAGATGGTCATGAAGACATCTTACGTTAGCGTACCTTTGATATATTCTAGAAACAGCGTGTATCTTGTTTCAATATATTTTCTTCTCACACGACGTTAAATTTTATACGTTTATTATATACAAAAAAAAAAAAATATTCAAAGTTTCTCTTCTATAAAGCTTTTGATGTGCTGAGAACTTATGGTGGAGAAATTTCTTCAAGCTAGAAGGAAATGTGACTACGTTATATGAT
>JAGDQP010063618.1:0-11698 GCA_022664845.1 Lepisma saccharinum
TTTTACTTTGGGGGAGGTATAACGTCAAAATTGGGAGAGTGTAAGTTGAATTTAGCACGGTTTATGTCTATATTTGACCTAAAAAATTAAAGTTGGAGTGATCTCGAGGATTTGGAGGGGGTCTACCGCAATCACTGAACAATGAACATACTTCTTAGAAGTAGCTGCACGATCCAGTACCATTACGCATGGTACTCCAACATTGTAATGTAGGTAACGTCCGGAATAAAATTGTTACTATAATGTCATTCTATGAAATACTGATATCTCTAACTACAGTTTATTGTCGCTAGAGCCACTGTCAACGCATGGCTTTCCCTGATTGGCTGCGTTTCTCGCTAGCAGACGCTGGCGATTACCATTGCTAGTATAGGAAGTTATTCCTCTATACTATCTACCCTTTTTACCTTCTGGGTGGTCATTAGCTCTCCTTCTCCTGTTCACAGAAGGCATCGGTATAGGAACGCTCCTTGACACACAGAAGATTTCGCTCCTGGTGTCATCCTTGCATATAGAGTAGGCAACGCTCCCGATATGCACTTCTGATACCTTAACTAATTTCACCCTGTACACAGAAGGCTTCGCTTCTGGTACTACATTTGACACACAGAAGGCTTCGCTTCTGGTGTTATCCTTACGTACACAGAAGGCCACGCTTCTGGTTACTTATCGCCGCCGAGTTAAAGAAGAGGAAATCTATTAGTTATACGTTAACTCACAAAAATCTTGTAATTAGTCTCCTACGGGACGCTATTTTTTAATAAACTGGTTGTGGGCTAAAAGACCAAAACCCGTGTACCTATTTATTATCTCTACCTCAGATAGGAAATAAGAAACCCATAAGAACATTACGAAATTGACTCCACTGAACAGTGGTTTCCGCCTGACATCTCTCTCATGATGAACTAGTTTGTGAAGATACTGGATAGTTGTGTTAGAACTGATCCGAAGTTTATTTCTGCCATGTTTGCAGCCTTGTAACGTGAAATGCCTTCCACCACTCATTACCAAGACCTCGGTTCTGTATTGTAACCCGAGTACACACCACGGTTTCCTTTTGCGCTATTTGAACTCTACAGTCACTCGACAGACGATGGGTAGCGGGATCGTCAGTGTTCAGGAAGTTAGTCTCTGGGGTATACCATACCACCTTTGTCTTTGTTCAACAATAGGCTGCCTTTGTCAACACTTTATTCTGTGGCACCAGGGATTTGAGATATACTTGTCGAGACTATGTGAGTACGCACAAATCTGCAAAGACATGCAAATATGCACAGTTATATGTACCATACAATAGGTTTTTGAAGCGTAAGGTATGTATTTACTTACGAACTGTCACTATACATAAACTTCTTTCCAAATGATATAGATGCAATACGAACATTGCATATATGAAAGGTCTACTGATATCGTAGATTGAACATTGAGTAGAAATACAGAATATTGTATTTGATGTTCTGTTATAATGTAGCTATCAGATTTGTCGGTTTAATACGTAGACTATACAAAATCACTATCAGGATTAAGAAGAGACTGAAATTCTTTCTTCACGACGAAATTTGAATCTTTAGTTCACCTGCAACACATTCTTATCGAAAGCGCATTTCTTAAATTTTAAAGAATTACTTTGATATCAAGTCAAAAAGAATAATAACCAATATCGTGACAGAGCAACACTTTCAATATCATCCTTTAGACAGGCAGTAACCACAAATTCTTAAATCATTGCGAGAAACTATTGAAAGTAGATTATTTTAATGAATAATAATTTATAGTATGTAATCAATCCGAAGTTCTATCAGTGCTCACACTTAAACATTCATTCCACTAATTTCTGAATTTTCGCTAGTTTTCGTCCTTAAACGTACGTTAAAGCAACAGAAGGTTTCAACAACGTAACTCGACTACATTTTTGTATGTGCAATTTTCCATATTGCTGATTACAAAATCCTCTTCTTTCTTGATAACTTCAGCGAAATAAGTGAAATTCTCAACATTACTATTATTTGTCACTTCGGAAGCCAAGAGATATAAGTGACATTTTGAAAAAAGAAATCAAGATAATGTTCTATATAAAACCCACAATATATGTGTAACAAAATTATCATATTTTATAACTGGAAACAGTTAGATCCAAACTTTCTTTGTACAAAATATGGCAGTGTTGTGTCACATATATTTCGGGTTATATACATACAATTACCTCGAAATTTTCTTCTTCGAAAATTTAACTTGTATTCCTTGGCTTTTGGCCTCCTCATTCAAAAGACATTAAAACTCGTTAGAAAGATGATATTTTAATGTTTCATGGACAAGTTGATTTACAGGATGGTCATGTTAATGCAAGATATCAACATATATTTATTTGCTTGATCTTTTGTTCCTGTTAATTTGCAAGTGAAAAATCTAACAGCTTTCAAGATCATTATAATAACCATAAGCAAGCAAAAGTATTTTAATTATACGCTTTCAAATTTTAGTAATGAATGATATTGCAAAATTATAAATGAGCAAGTACCCTTGAGCCAGTGATTAGTCAAGTTAACACTTATGTAAATTAATATAATTTTCTTGTATCCAGAGGACAATTTGAGCATTCATTATCTCAATGAGCAGTGAATGTAAGTGAATTTGATTACATTTTAATTATTATTCAGAGTGTACTCTCAGAGGACAGCTAAACGTAAAATTCAAGATAATAGTTCAACAGTGGGATATACGAATTGAATCTTCGCCATTGTCGTTAACTCTTTGTTCTGTACCGTCCCTTAGAATACATAAAGTAGTGAAAAATTATCTTACTTTGTGGGATGTATTTGCACATCATCAACATGGATCTTTCAAGGAGAAAGAAAATCAAAATAATTGCTTCACCTTCCTTATGTCAGTAAGTGATGAAGATTAAGTTATAATTATAAATGCACAGTATTTTGAACTCAGAACTCTTTAACAAGTATTAATGTTTGTGAATCTTTAACAATACTGAGGAATGAAGGAAATATTTGAACAGGTACTCAAGTAATATCGGCAGTTCTTGCTTTAAGAGCTTGTTAGCCTGCAGTGTTTATTCTTATCTGAATCCATCTATTAAATATGTTACTAGTAAATGGTTAAAATGTGAGAGTTTTCGTTATAATTACTAAACAGAAAACTCTCAGGCAACAGTACCAACATTTCCTAATTCTTCACATTACATCTGTAGACTGATGAACTTGAGATGCTAGAGTTCATGAATAATATGAATTAATGAGTCGAATGTAGTTAACAGTTAGTTTCAACTTTCGTGCTTAGAAAACTAAAACTGTGCGTCACTGAACAGGTACTTAAAACTGTTTATTTCGCTTATATATACAGCCACTTAGCTTATGGCATAATAGTCAAATTCAAATTCAAATTCTTTATTGTTCGTAACATTAGAAATGCATGAACATGGTCAATTGATTCTATAGTCTACATAAGTATTATATATATACGTGTATATATATTAATCTACACATTCAGTATTCTAACTCGTGAAATCTAAATTGAGGTCATGTGAGCACTTTTGTACCAGAAGTTTTTAGAGTACTACTAAACTGTTTACCTTCTAATTTCTTTATTGAAGCAGGTAACTTATTGTAAAATATTGTACCCTGAATGTAGGGACTTCTGTTTGTTGCTTCCACTCTCCTACTTACTCTGTGTATATTTTCTTGACTTCTGGTACAATAATTGTGAATTTCTTCATTTCTTACCGTGAATTCATTGTCCTCTACTAAATTTATTATCTGATATACAAACATTGCAAATAACGTTAAAATATTATGTTGTCTAAATAAATCTTTACAAGAATGTTTTCTGTTCACTTTAACAATTGTTCTGGTAGCCATTTTCTGTACGACAAAAACTCTTTTTACATTACTTCCACATGCACTACCCCAGAGTAGGAGACCATATGACAAATAAGGATAAATCATTCCAAAATAAATTGATTTAAGAATTTCTGTAGATACGGAAGTCTACTTAATAAGTAAATATTTGCAGTTAATTTTGTGCAAACATGTTCAATATGATTTTTCCAAGTAAATTTGTTGTCTACATATAGACCAAGAAACTTGCAAGAATCGCTACTATCAGTACAAGTGTTATGATCTGTGACAGAGATTTTGTTTCCAGCTAGATCAAAATAAACTAGTTCAGTTTTGTCCGTGTTAGCCTTTAGATTGTTTTGCTTAAAATAATTCATAAATATCTGCTTAAAATTCTCTATCTGTTTTTCCAAACCTCTTACGTTATGAGACCACAGTAGACTAGAAGTATCATCTGCGTACATTGTGACAAGATTTCTGTCAGTACAAGGAACATCATTAATATAGCATATAAATAAGAATGGACCCAAGATTGAACCTTGTGGAACACCTAAACCAACCTTTTTTCTATGTGACCTTGTTCTTCTTATTACATTATTTTCTTCACCTATTTTCTCAGTACATTGTTCCCTATCCCTTAAATACGACTCTACAATATTGCATAATTTTCCTATCACTCCATATTTATTTAATTTTGACAACAGAATTTCATGATGCACTCTGCCAAACGCCTTAGAGAGTCGGCAATTTTACATCCTTCATCTATTTTATTTAAAGTTTTATGGTGAAATTTTGTCGTTGCTGTTATCGTACCCCTACCAGCTCTAAATCCGTGCTGAAAGTCACCTAGAATATTGTTATCTTTGAGATGTTGTACTAAATATTGAAGAATAATTTTTTCGATAAATTTACTAAAAGTGGATGTGAGTGATATTGGTCTGTAATTCTCGACTTTTTCTTTGGTACCTTTCTTGTGTATTGGTCTAATTACTGAAAGTTTAAGAATACTAGGAAATACTCCATCTATAAGGGTACATAGGTACCAATTCTAATTTACACACCTTTAGCAAAAAAGGAGAAAATTCATCCCAACCAGCTGAATGTTTATTCTTTAAGCTATCAATTAAAACATTGATATGGTGTATTTGGAGTATACGGAATTCAAAATTATTATCAATATTACAAACATTTTGCAATCCCACAGTACTGCCAAAAGATACATCATTTGTAGTTAACTCTGCAAAATAGTTATTAAAAGCATTATATACTTCATTTGGTGTGTTAATGATCTTACCATCATGTTCAATCCTCATATTTATAAGTTTTTCATCTATTTTGTTGTTTCTAAGACTATTTACATAAGACCATGAACTCCTAGATATATTGCCAGAGCTACACATTTTTTTAAAATTACATTTTTAGCCTTTAGTTTGCTAACATTTTCCCTATAGGAAGTTTTATATTGTTTATACAATTCCTTATAATGTTGGTTTTTCGTTTCTTTAAACTTAAGATGCATGTCATTAATTTTTTTTGTTTTAAGTTCAGACTAGCTTTGTCTAGCTTAATCTTATTCACGTGTGATTTCTTTTAACCTTAAATTTCTTAACAGGGCAGCATACATTTAAATGCTATGTTAATATATTTATAATTGATTCCCATTTGCCTTCAGTGAGTTGGCATGTAAAGATGTCTTTCCAATGATCATTTTTCAATCTACGTTTCAAGCTTTTAATGTTATTTTTTAAAAGCTCACGACCATATTGGTACTGTTCTGAGCTAGTTTTGTTATTGACACAAGGAATTTTTAACAGCCTGTCCGAAATAGTCTGATATATGTCCATTTAATATTACAGATTCAGTAACTTGACAATTAGTGATACAGTGATAAACGGAGCTAACAGAATCATCCGTAACTCTTTTAGGAGTATTTTTAAATATATCTTCTAAATTGTAAGAACTTATACAATCTCCAAAGCAATTAGTTTCATAAGTTTCTTTTAGTACATCCATGTTTAAGTCCCCCATCACCACTACCGGAATGTTATTTACTATATTTAATTTATTACACAGAGTTGTAAATTTTTCAATAAATGCTTTAAAGCTGCCAGACGGAGAGTGATATAAGCCCAAAATATAAGTGATGGAGTCACAGTAGTTTATTTTACATAAAGTTATTTCGAAGTCAAGGTAATGATCCAAATGTTAAAATAAAAATGTTTATTCTTCAAAATAAAGGCCATTAGAGTAATTTGTAATGTAGATAACAAAACATCATATAAATCTTTACTTAAAAAACTTGGTTTATTAACAGTGCCATCTCTATGTGTATTAGATTGTTTAATGTACGTGAAAAATAACCTTAGTCAATTAGAAAGTAATGGATCTGTTCACAGCAACTTAACAAGGCACAGAACAGATGTAAGAATTGGTCAATGTAATTTAAGTACCACTACAAATAGTTTTGTTGAGTTGAGTAAAAAAAAACTATATAATAATCTTCCTAAGAACATCAAAGACCTGGAAATAACAAAATTTAAAAATGTTATGAAGCATAAGTTAACTGCCATTGGTTTATAGTGTAGACGAATTTCTTGAAAATACCTGTAGCTCCAAAATCTGAATGTAACTATACTTCTAAAATGACGATGCAATACATTGAATATAACTATATTAATGTTCCGGCAATAAAACAATTTGAATTTGAATCTGAATTTGAATTATGTTGTAATAGAAAATGATGCTATTGCAAAATCTACATAAATGTAATTTGGAGAAATTTTCTTCTGTAATGTGTATATTTGGAACCTGCAATGACATACTAATAATTAAAGATTGGCAGAAGGTTTTAAATTGCAGAATTGAAAGAAGTTCTGCAACTCCGAAATGTGAAAACGTCATTAAAAGCTCGGGAAATTCGAAGAATGATTAATCATATTTCCTTAATAATATTAGAAATATGATGAATAAAAGAAAAGGGCAATTTAAGTTTGAGGTATTAGACTCTTTTGAAGAAACGCTTAGATATTATAGCCAAATTGAAGGTAACTAACACGTGAAATGAACATGATTTAATTATTGAAAGTTTTAGGTTGATGTACTTGTAAGATTACTGGTCTAGACCGTAAACTTGATTCCAACATCTATTTGATGAGTACAAACTGCTACTGCATTTCTTTTACATGAATGCTTTTTTATAAGGAGAAGTCAAATGGAAGAGACCCCGCAATCGACTGAAACGAATGGATTCATGTGGTAGGAGTTGTGAATCCTGCAGTAGCCCTTAGGTTTTCATTCTGCGTATGGCCGCTCGGCAAGGTACAGCGGGTCGGAAATTGGTGTGTGTAGGTTCGTATCGAAATGGAAGCTCCAAAAGAGAAACAACGTGATGTGGCGAAATTTTTAACTGCTGAAGATAAGGTTCAGTGATTGTGATACTCAACAAAGTTTGCGCCAAGTACTCAAGAACGCCGTGTCGCATTATTTCAGGGAGTAATCCTGTTGTAGGAAAATACTAGGCCCATACGGAAAATGTGACGGTTGAAACTCTACAGAAGTTCAAATGAGAAACCCTACAGCAAGCACCATACAGCCCTGAACTTTTGCCATGCTTTTGGTGTACTCAAGAAGAATCTGAAAGGTCACAGATTTGTTTCGAAAGCAGAGGCGGCTGTTACAGACATTCTCACCCAAATACCAAGGAGCTTTTGAATGTGGCATTACCAGAGTCGTTACATAGTGGGACAATTGTCTCAGTGCTGGAGGCGCATATGTATAACAACTGTTCCTTTACACTTGTATGATTCTCATTCGGACATGTACAGTCCAAGAATATACTTGTGTTTTCATTACACAAATCGATTTGGTTCACTTTCATTTGAATACTATTAAAATTTATCTTCATTTCAATTCAATGAATGCATACAAAAATTATGTTCGATAGTTTGATGCAGAATTGCGCTTCGTTTATAAATATGAAACATTGGATTAGAAACACATTTCGCAACCAGGATAATTTTCAGTATGCTTAAATTATTTATAGCTTACCTATGTTACTTGACTTGTATCACAAAGTTCACTTAGGGTCTACATATTTGATTATATATTCAATTAATCTTTGTCGTAATATTTAAGCATTGTTCCTGAAAGTTCCAATAATTTGCTTTCTTCATAATGGCGACACAGGAAGTTTGTGCGGATGCTTATAGTTTTGATAACTTGGGGCGAAACATGAGAGACACAGGGAGTATTGCGTATGAAAACTGCAAACTGGCTTTATGTCAAAATATTTGACATGTAAAGACAAAAAAATTGTATGACAGAAATGCAGACAGCGTTTCTGATTAAAGATAAATGGTTAAATTGATGATAGAATGGAAGAAGAGGCATTGATCGATGAAGTAACTTTCATATAAAAGAAGTAAGGAAGATGTTGATACAAGAGACAATCTTATGTCACCTTGAAACTCAGCATAAGAAATAAATTTAAAGATAATAGGCGCTCAAACTATGTGCAAAGGATTTAGAAAATATGATGAAGCTTTGGTAATAACAATTTTGACAAGAGAGTCTGAAAAGAGTGGAGTGCAAATGCGCAAGCGCGCAGAAAAGAACTGGTTTTAACTCGTTATAAACCTTTTTAGAAAACTGTTCATAAATACGAGAAAATATAAGTTAACAGCCAATAGTTAAAGAGTATGTATTCTTGCATATACATACATATTTTCAAGTATGTACTTGTTGGAGAAAGTTCAGATTGTATCATTTCTTTCTTTCTCTCTTTCTGTTGGATGCTAGAAATGAACATGATAAGGGATGTTCGAGAAATGTCTCTGAAAGAAAATTATTTGGAATACTTTGCTAAATTAATAAGATTAATTTAACACATATTTATTTTACTAACATTTTAATGTCCATCAGTTTGTAGATAAAATGTGGAGCTTACAGACACTCATCTTTTCTGCTTAAACGATGTCGCAATATGTATCTTCTCCTGTTCCTCATTTTCTCCCATATTGCTCGTCTATCGCCTGTTGTTTCCCGTTCTTCCTTCCTACTCAACTTCTGTAAACACCAAATTTTTCGTTTTCCTCCTATTCCACAATTTCCTATTCTAATGGCTTCAGGCGACCAGGCAGCTGTGTGGTCTGAGGCGTTAAGCCAGCGACTCAAAGGCCACGGGTTCGAATCCCAGTAGGAGCATGGGTGTTTGTGGGTCTTAACTAGCAGTGCCTTCAGATCATAATCATGACGGACCGAAGTCAAAAGTTACTAGAATGATTCATACAAAATAAAATAAAATAAAGTTTCTACCAATAGCATTAGATACTCTTTCATCAATTTTTCATGATTTTCACGTTTTTCTTTTACTCCATAAATTCGATGTCCCATAGGAAACATAGTCCTATAATGCATTTTTACTAATTTCTGTTCATTGATACATAGAAAAAAAATGTTTTTCATTCACGTCCCTTCCACCATTCCGATTTTTATTTTATCGGAATGGGACGCTAAAGTTTCAAGAGAAACAACGCAATATGTTTTAAATTAAACTTTAATTCGTGAAAGTTTATAACAGAATTACAATAAGCAATTTCTCCTTTTTATGATCGTGAATTGAATTGATTTATGGCATTTAGACTTCTCAGACTCAGACCGTTAATGATCGTGAGGTACGCATATAACTTACTATAAGGTAAGGCTAGGTTGATAACAAGTCCAACGTTACATCCCTCAGAGAAGTTTAACCTAATTTCATATATCGCATGGCCCCAATCACTTTCAAGATGTTGAACTGAATTCCATGGCGGCTACGAAAATGACAGCCGTCTGCATGACACAAGTATGGCTGCCCTGAGACATAATATGTTTCTACCATTTTACCCTTAGTTCAATTATATATAGATGTTAACAAAATATTCCCAAAACCTTACACAAGGAAAATCACATAATTTCCCAATCATCGAGCTGCCTCTAGATATGATTACGAAGCTTTAGATTCCATGTTATTTTCTAATACATCTATCATGTTGTCTAGGCGGATTTTCTGAAAAGTTGACTGTTAGGAGAAAATCATGTAACAATTGGGCATTCGTTATTTTTATTATCTATATGCATCAGAGACTACGAAAATGCCGGATGACAAAAAAATATCCACGCAGTGGAGTGAGGGGTCTATCTGTGCCTCTCCCCCTGTAACGTATTACTAAATATTTTGAGAACATCTATAGCTATGACAATGATTCTGTTTTGGTTTTTCCTTTTAATTATAGTCTACAATTTTGTTAATCTTTTCCTTTGCAATAAAATTATTGGTTGTTGTGTTACTTTTATCTTTATAATGTTAATGCAAAATATTTATCATAATTGGGAAATTGAAAAAGATGGAAATAAAGATGGAGAACCAATAATTTCATTGCAAAAGTGAAGACGAACAAACTTGTAGACCATAATTAAAGAAAGAAAACAAAAAAAAAAATCATTGCCATAGCTATAGAGAGAGATTAGTAATATGTTACAGGGGCGAAGCATTTATTGACACCATCCCCATTCCCACAGTTGGATTTTTTATGGCATCCGGCATTTTTGTAATCTGTGATGCACATAAATAATAAAAATAGCGAATGACCAATTGTTACATGATTTGCTTCTAACATCCAAAAGTAAGGCGTTTTTGAAAAATGTCACACACTATAAGTAGAGGATTCAACAGAATATTTTAAATAATTTAACCTTAAAGAAACACACACAAATATTTCAACATATAGATGAAATGTAACATTGAAGCACTTACGAAAGAATGTACAGTATTCGGGAAAAGCTGCTTTTATTTCTGAAACATACATTTATGTGCTCATGGAAATTATACAAGTGTATGCTCCAACAACTTCACATCCGGAGGAGGAAATCGAAGACCTATACGAAGATATACTGAAGATTTTGGATAGTAGCAAATCGCATTACAAAATTGTAATGGGAGACTTCAATGCGAAAGTAGGAGCCAAGCAGAGCAGTGACACGAAAGTTGGAAACTTTAGATTTGGCAAAAGAAACAAGAGAGGAGAGAAGATAGTGGAATTCTCAGAAGCCAACACACTGTTCATTTCCACTACATTTTTCAAGAAACCGCCCCAGAGGAAGTGGACATGGAAAGGCCCAAATGGGACCAAAAACGAAATAGACTACGTTCTATCGAATAACAGGTCAGTTCTGCAAGACGTGTCTGTTTTGAACAGTTTCATAATCTCAAGTGATCATAGGATGGTGAGATGTAAGCTGAAACTAAATACTAGACTTATCAGAGGAAAACCGTCACTTTTAGATCTGCAAAATCGAGGGGAAAATAGAAGGACATTCCAGATAGAACTAAGCAACAGATTTAGCGCCCTGGAAGAGTTAGAGGATGAAGAAGACATCAATAGCAGAAATAAAATACTGACTGAGATAATAAGAGAGACAACCAAGGAAATAGCAGGCACCAGAAAGAAAAGAGAGAGCAAAATCTCAGAAGAAAATAAACTCTTGATGAAGAAGAGGAGGGAAATGAAAGAAGAGGAAAATAACATAAAAAGGATTGAATACATAGAACTAAATAAAACCGTAAGGAAAAAAATAAGAGGATGTACGAAGATATAACGAAAATCTTGTTAGAAATACAATTGAGGCGAACAAGAGTCTGAAGAAAACGAAACAGCAGCTCATGATAGGAAAAAAACAAATAATTGCAGTTAAGAGACCAGACGGGACCGTAACACGAAATAAGGAAGAAATTATAAAATTATTTGAAAATTTCTACAGAGAATTGTACTACTCCGAAGAGGAGCTAGGAAATGAAGACTCAGAAGAAAATG
>JAGDQP010063620.1:0-11698 GCA_022664845.1 Lepisma saccharinum
ACATATAATTCAGGACGATTGAACCTGGAAAAGGTTTATTTAAGCATGTGAAATTCAGCCTATAGGAGCTCTGCCACCTGCATTATTAAGTGGCGGAGCAGCGTTAGAATGAAATTTTAAAAAAAAATTCACCAAATTTTGACGCATTTTGAAACCTTTAAAAGCCCAAAACTAAAAAAAGGAAAACTATTTGTCTTAGGCAGCTCAGACTTGCAATATTTGTTTTAGAATTTCAAGAGCTGTAATTTGAT
Organism: Lepisma saccharinum; assembly: GCA_022664845.1. Classification (NCBI taxonomy): domain Eukaryota; kingdom Metazoa; phylum Arthropoda; class Insecta; order Zygentoma; family Lepismatidae; genus Lepisma; species Lepisma saccharinum. The sequence goes on from JAGDQP010063620.1 coordinate 252, forward strand.
ATATTACTTGATTATATTAGACCAATCTTTTTAACAAATAAAACAAAACTTTTTTCTGCAAAACTCAAAATCGATTTTATTTAAAAGAAATAAGTTCAATTGGGTTCTGATTGGAATGTATGTGCCAAATTTCATGATGGTATTTCAATGGGTTCATGCTGATTTTTTTCCTAAGGGAAGTGCACAGCCACTTATGCATAAGGGATAGGAGGAGGATTCGAGAAGGTGGCTGCCGGGGCCTATATTGAAGGTGCCATATCGGCATTTGCCTGGTGTGACTGAGGAAAACCCCTGGAAAACCTCAGTAAGGATGGTCTGCCGCTGGGAACGAATCCACGACCTCCTGAATGCTACGCCAATGCTCTACTACTGAGCTATGGCGGCTAGGTTTGTTGCACAATAGGACTGAAATGAAGATACTGTATGTCACATTTTAAGCAATTAAATTTACTTAGATAAAGTCATTATGCGAACTGCCGTTTAATATAATTATAGTCATTATGCATAAGTGGATGTGTACTTCTGTTTAAAAAATCAGCATGTACCCTTGAAATACCATCATGAAATTTGGCACATTCTAATCAGAATCACATTGAATATATGTGTGTGTGTATATATATACACGACAGTGGGGATCACAGTGAGAGCTTCGGCTCTCCTCTCCCAACCCGTCTGGTCAGCGTGGGAGCAGTAGACCAACTCCTCCCTTCGGGGAGAGGCCTCATCCACTAGTGGATTGAATATGGCTGTGATTAATTATTTATTATTATATATACGTATATATATATATATATAATCGATTTTGATTTTTTCATAAAACAAGTTTTGTTTTATTTTTTTAAAAAATACAAAGATTGGTCTAATAAAGTCAAGCAATATATCAAATCTCTCTTGTTTACGAGTTTCGGGTTTTAAAAGATTTCAAAATACGTAAAAAATCAGTCGATTTTATTTTTTACACTAATATGATGCTTCACACCATCAATAACAAATATATATCGAATTATGCACGTATGTTGGTTATGAAATTAAAGTGTAGCGTGGGTCAGAAATTACCCATGATATGTTTGTAAACTACGCATATATATTAGAAAACCAAATTTGTGAAAATCTATAGAAACAAGAAAGTGAAAATTCTTCATTTTTAGGAAGTAAACATATCAATACAAGATGTCAGGGAGATCTGACACTGTACAACAAATATTATAGGCAAAACGTAGAAATAAAACTGTCCTGGATCAGTTTAGACCCATGTTATGCGTTCTAGGGTTAAAACTTACAACATTGAATATATGCAAAGGATAGAGTGATATAACAATTTTAATTATAAAACAGAATCTACTAGATCAGTTCATTCAGGTTCTAGGATTATAGGAAATTGCTCCAGTGGATTTAGGGATAAAACATTATAATTACATTAAAAATTACAACAAAATCGATAAAGTGACTATTCAAAATATCGAAGTATATTTATCAACACTGCGTACGCAATACCTCCTTGTAATCGGGAACATGAATTCTTCGTTCGAAAAAACTGCATCTGTAGTGAGTTCTTACTATATTGTGTGCTCCAAACAAATCGTAGACTCGTACCACTTGAGTGAATTATGACTTCCTTGTTCCTCAAACTGAATTATGACTTCCTCAAACTTCCTTGTTCACATATTTTAGTTACAATTGCAAAAGCAAACTTGTGACTCAACAATTAAAACATGTTCTTTGTAATAGTCATTCCACAAGACTCGGTATTAGAGATCATTCCCAATTATGTGTAAAGTTAAAATGGGAAGTTCAGTTACATCTAAAATACATGTCTGGAAGTTAAACGCTGATTTTCTAGAAAATGAATCATTTACCCGTCTAACTCAAGCGTTATGTATATAAACAGATAAGTTCAAATATAAGTGGGGAGAGTTTTGTTTATGATAAGGAAAAAAAATGTTCTGGTTCGAGTATAAAAACTTTATTAATTCCTGCTATGGTCATCGAAAAAAGATATTAGTGTACTATAATGATTTACTACAAGAATATACTAAAAATGCGATGAAGGATTTAAAGTGGTTTCCGAAGGTTTGGAAAATACAAAATAAAATTAAACTTATTCATGGTCAAAAGGTTGAAGGTTTAGAAAAACGTAACCAACTTCATAAGTGTGGTATTTATGAGCCCCCTGTGCTCAATACGGTTCTACGAGATAATAGACGCAGGGAGGAAAATTTTATTAATTCGTTTCTTGATGAACAAGTGAAATTTTTTATTAGCAAGAAGTGTATAGAGATATACGAGAACAATATTTTCAGTTCCTTCAAGGACAGGTTGAAAGTTCAGTTGATATTTTGAAAGCCTTTCGCCTTAACTCGCTGCCATCAATTTCTGATGAGGACAGTAACAGATTGTTATGTCCGTTCACTGTAAAGGAAATTTAAGATGCTATTTCTCAACTTAACCCTTCGTCGATGGGAGGGGGAGATGGGATTTGTGCCCCGTGGCTCATTTGACATAAGGAGAATGCGTCTGTTGAATTGATAAAAGTTTATAATTCATTGTCGACGTCCCCACATATAGACACCAAGATGTTTATCTCAATTGGGGGTGCTAATGAAGAAAAAGAAAAATATGGCGTCATTTGACAATTGCAGATTGATAAATTTACATAACTGTGATGCAAAAGTGCTACAACGATGCATTGTTAATAGGCTCCAGCTGGTAGCACCTAAGATCCTGCATCACTGTCAGGGTGCAATTAAAGGGATGACACCTATTTATGGGAAACACTTAATGAATCTTCGAGATATTCTTTTATATTCTCATCAAGAAAAAGTGCTCTCTCTAATGTTATTAAAACAGATTTTAAACGTGCATATGACAATGTTTAGAATTCTTACGTGTATCAAATGTTAGAAATCATGAATTTCTCAAAACCTCTCATAGAGTTAATTAAATGGATTCATAATGTATGGAGTGTTAAACACAAATGGACAGACAATGTCAAAAATCAAAATTAAAAAGGGGTGGTAGAAGGCTGTTTATGTGCCCCTATACATTTTAGTATAGCTATGGTTCCATATGTCACGGCAGTCTACAATGTCATATGTCACGGCAGTCCATATGTCACGGCAGTCTATTTCATTAATTAAATTTCCTCTGCGATATTTATCCTACATTGATGATAAAAACTATACTGTGCAGTCTGATAACGAAATAGAAAAGTAAGTGAATTGATTGAGAATTTTAAGAAGGTATCAGGTATCCAATTAAATGAGGATAAATTTATTGCGTTAGATCTTCAATCTTCCATAAGTGATTTTTTTTTTAATAAGATAAGTCCTAATATCACTATTTTGGGAATACCTTGGTATGCTGATTTTAGTCAAGCGATTAAGGCTGTTGAATATACACTTCGTACTGTCACTCGTGATACGAAGAATTATCTTCAAGGATTGTATTCATTTCTGGATAGAGCCCGTTTTCTTAATATATTCGTATTTACTTTACAATTGTTTCCTTTTTCAAATAAATTTGTGCGACCATACACATAAATATATGATATTTCATTTGGTTTAAACAAATGATTAGAACTAACAGAGAAGTAGTATATAAGAGTGTAGAAAAGGGTGGCCTTTATTTAAAAAACATTCAGATTCAGGCTCACGCGTTGTTGACTCATAGGTTTATTCAAGCCTTATGCTTAGGTAATCAGATCACATACTACGACCTACGATGCTCTCTCTTTAGGTATTCGTAACATGGACGAGCGATTAATTAAAGGCCCTATGACCATATTTCAGAAGAGTATACTAGAATTTGCTTATGCTGTTGGAAGACATACTCCTTTAGAGGATTCCTCTGTGAACAATTGTAACAATAATATAAACCATTTAATGTAATATCAGTTAACAAAGGGGAGGGCCAATGTTGTGAAAATTTGAAACAAACTTGTAAAAAATTATAAGTAATAAGATTTAATTCTCTTCTTCATCATCAAATATTCCTTTAGGTATATAATTTAGAATATTGTATGGAAAATTTTAAAAAGAAAGGGATTGGTGATAACGGCAGATGTGAAGAATGTGGTCTGGATGAACCATGATATTATAAATTGATAGTCTGGCCCAACAAACTCCTTGTGTGGGACAAATTTAAATCCTTCGAAATATGCTATTCTATTGCTCCCTTAACGAACGTCAGTGAAATATATTTGTTAAAGCCTGATTAGATCTAAATTTCAAGTTTGTACTGGTCGTTGATAGGTCAGTCAGTCAGAACTTCTGCTTTCATATATAGAGAGTATTATTATTATTATTACTTTTTCAGGATATTTTGTTATAAATTCAATTTACTTTATTCTCAATAGATTACGATTACTGGTGTAATTTTATTAATGTGACATTATTAGACCATAGACCGACCTCTGTGGAGTGTTGGCACGGCATTCGCGAGATCGTGGTTTCAATTCTAGCGGTCGACCATCCTAACTGAGGTTTTTACAGGGTTTTCCTCGGTCACACCAGACAAATACTTGGATGGTACTTCCCGAATCCTTTTTTCCTCCCCTATCGCAGCCTAAGCGTTAGATGCCTAAAGGTCATAAATGAAATTTACATTTAGAACATAGACGGAAAAATTTGAATTTGCTGTTCCCTTGTACAGAACAAGGCATCATAAATTATTGACTGTTTCTGACAAAGTTTATATTTGTTTCAAACGTTTAACAAACAACTACTATGTAAAATAATTGTATTACTATCAAACTTCTATATTTATCAACTCCTTGTTTACCTGTATATCTATCTCCTATCCATATACTATATATAGCCCGGGAAATAAAGGTTTGATGTCGGGAATAATTAGGATAAAGCTGAATTTTGGCCAGTTGTTACATCATCACGAGAGGTGCATTTTCCTAAAAGTCCCCTCCCCTCTCCAAGTGCATCCCCCACCCTGAAGTACAAATTTACAGACTTCCATAAATTGTATTATATCTCCGAAACTAAGAGACATAGCGATATGATTCTTTTTTTATTATAATTTCTAGATGACAGGCTACAAAAATGGTTATCATGCGTGTTGCGCTATTGCTAATAGTTTTGCCGTAATTTAGATCCATAGCGCAAAATAAGGATATTTTGTTTTCAATATTTACACTTTTTACGGTGCAGCTTGTTTTAAACTCACAATATCAGAAACCTGTTCGAAATAAAAGTTATTGCCCTTTTTATAAGCTTTAAAATGATGTATATATCAGTATGGTTGAATCATTACTGTGTTTGCTATTGAGGTAACAATGACGCGCAACAGCGCGAACAATGCTTTTCCTTCTATGTGTGTCCTATCCACATTAGACAGTTGTGAGCTGTTGACGATTATGACAATATATCTTTGCTGTGTAGTGAAAAGTAAAATAGGTGATGAATTGATAGTGTATTTTGACGGTCTTTTCATGTGATATATCATGTACACAGATAGCATGCCAGCTTGCAACAAGGTTGAAACACGTCAACATTGCTATGTGGGTAGTGAAATAGGAGAAATAAGGTAGGTACTTCAATTGTAAGCTATTTCTGTACTCAGCAAGAGAAAATAGAACCTCATAGAATTTATTACGATAAGGTTAGTCATATTTCTATTATTTGGAAATTACATTTTAGTTGGTAATTTTCGTTTTTAGTAGAGCTTACCTCTGAAGATGTGGTGTTTTCAATTGAAAGTTTTAGGTTATATTTATTATTTTTTATCAGAGCGTAGTAATCAGTTATCATTTTAAAGAAACTTTTATCAGCATCTTGTGAGAATTTACGTAGCTGAATTAGTGCATTAAACTTAACAAATCACTTATTTTTTAGAAATACAATAAAAGAAGAATGGTTGATTTTGATTTATTGTACTCTTAGTGGAAATATCTTGAAAAATAAATTGTAATAGGGGAAAGAGAGAATCGGACATTATTGAGGATAGTGTGAAATGAATAGATGCACTGCATGAAAAGTTGGAAGGAGAAGGTACTATTCGGGTTCACAGCACGTTCATGCAGAACTATGCAAGGCATACTAACACCAAAGCTGATTACAAATCAATGCAGACTGATAATTCATATTATCTTTCAACATATTCAACTTTTTAAGGACCTCAGAAGCAACGTTCGATTTAAAAAGAAATTGCATCATTTGTGGGAAAGAATTCAGTATTAAAACTGCATGAAAACATAAGAAATGTTTTTATATGGTTGTGACTTAAGAAATGAGAGAAAATTTTATCATGAAATGTGACTTACGAAATGATGAGCGGGGATAAAGGGTAAGGGCTAAGCTTCTTATTGTGAGTACTAGAAATACAGTGCCATGGAAACGGTTCCAGAGATTTTTTAAAGAATTAAAGCAATTGGACTTGACCAAAATAAAAACCAGGAATTCATTTTGTATGTTATGTGAGTACATATAAAACAATGACAAATGCCAGTACACTCTGAATGAATTAAAATATATTATTACACTTGTATCTGGTAAAGAGGATGGCTGTCATATACAAACAAACATCTTTAATAACATTTTAAAGATTGGATAATTGTTTCAAATGTTTCTGGGAGGGAAAATGTACTATGCTTATCGGACACGGCTCATAAAATCATGTATCAGTGATATAATAACAGGAAAACTGCCCCTGCTACTGGACAGTTAAGGATAGTATTAGATGCAGCCAACATCATACGAGAAGCCATACAGAAAATAATGGCTTATAGCTGAAGTATATACCCAGATTTCATTGATAGCAAGTCTGACGGACAAAACCTCATTTTAGGGCTTTGTGGAGAGTGTAATTTGATTTGATGCAGCTTGTAGGATTAAACAAGCAATATGGATGGAATTGCTTCATGAACAATCTTATTAGTAACTATGAAAATGGTGAATCGATGTGCATAAAACCAGTATAATTTATAAATTTTCATCATAGTACTGTATGCACACCATTGTGTTTGACAGCAGATCAAGGTAGAAAACTCAGCTGGTGATCATCATCACATTTGATCCACCTATATTGAATTGAATTGGATTGAATTATAATCTTCAGGCATCTACGGCTCCGACCGGAATAGGGCAGGAGAAAGGATGAACTGTGAACCCGAATAGTTTTTTCTCCTTCCAACCTTTCATGCAGTCCATTGTTTCATTTCACATTAACCTCAATAATGTCCGTAATTCTCATTCCACTATTACAGTTTCTCTTTCAAGTTATATCCCACTTAGAGCACACAATAAATCAAACTCAACCATTATTCCTTTATTGTATTTCTAATAAATAAGTAATTTGTTAAGTTTAATGCATTCATTCCGCTACGTAAATTTTTACAAGATCCTGACAGTTTCTTTACAATGGTAATCGATTACCACGTTCTGTTAGAATATAATAAATATAGCAAATATCATTCAATTGACAATACATCATCATCAAAAGTAAGCTATAATAATAATTAAAATTACCAACTAAACTTAATTTTCAACTAGCATGACTGACATTATCGTAATAAATGCTATGAGGTTTTATTTGCTTTTTGTGAACAAAGAAATAGTTTAAAATTCACGTAACTTATTTTATTTCACTACCCACATAACAATTTCAACCAGACTCAAAAGTTAATCAAGCTTACTTTGATAAGTGGAATTATGTCTTGATGCAGGTTTGGCAATTTAAGCCAAAATGTTTAAACAATGTCGCATTAAGCACTCTAGTTTACAGAAATTAAGGTTGAAGTATACTTGCCAGGACGAGAAAGGAAAATAAATTGTACTTCTTAAGAAATAAAAATGATATGGATAGGAATCGAACCGAGGGCCATTGGCACACTAATCCGATGCTCTAGTCACTACACCATGGAATCACACACCCGAGTTCGAATTCGAAGCATTTTTTATACTTACTCCAAGTAATCAGATCGCGAGCACCTCTAGTAATTGGCGAAGATTAGACAACGTCGAAATAGGTATGGCACGTGATGGAACTTCAGTGCACTGAGACGACAGTGAAAGTGCAACACAAAATAATAATTAAAGTTTGACAAGATTCCTCGCATAGTTGCTGATTCCAGCAAGCTTGAATTAGCTTCGTTATAACAAACCAAACCACTTGTTTTTCCAAACACTTTATTTCATGCTTCGTTATTAAATTCAACACAATATCAAGCTTAACAAGCTCGACGAAGTGACGGACAACCTTGTTGCAAGCTGGCATGCTATCTGGGTACAAAATATATCACACGAAAAGTCCGTCAAAATACACTATCAATTCATCACCTATTTTACTTGCCACAACACAGCAAAGATATATTGTCATAACCGTCGACAGCTCACAACTGTCTAATGTGGATAGGACACACAGAAGGAAAAGCATTGTTCGCGCTGTTGCACGTCATTGTTACCTCAATAGCAAACACAGTAATGGTTCAACCATACTGATATATACATCATTTTAAAGCTTATGAAAAAGACAACAACTTTTATTTAAAACAGGTTTTTGATATTGTGAGTTTAAAACAAGCTACACCGTAAAAAGTGTAAATATTGAAAACAAAATATCCTTATTTTGCGCTATGGATCTAAATTACGGCAAAACTACTAGCAATAGCGCAACACGCATGATAACCATTTGTAGCCTGCTGTCTAGGAATTATAACAAAAAAAGAACCATATCACTATGTCTCTTAGTTACGGAGATATAATACAATTTATGGAAGTATGTAAATTTGTACTTCTGGGGGAATTGGGGGGGAGCACAAGGGAAAGGGGCGGGGACTTTTAGGAAAATGCACCTCTCGTAATGATGTAACAACTGGCCAAAATTCAGCTTTCTTCTAATTATTCCCAACATTTGCCCTTCTTTCCCCTTTACAGCCCCATGGTCACTGACTGACTAACTTTTTTTGAGGGCAAAATTGACAACTTTACGCAGACAATTGATTGGAATAGTTCTGGTGTCAAGGAGTTTAAAGACCCTGATACCCAAAATGAGAAAGGAAAAACATATCTAAGTAAAATGGTTCAAACGGAAATGAATGAGCAAAATACTGATTATGATGTTATACAAAATAAGGTCTTACATAGTAATGAAATTGTAAAGGTACAAAATCAGCTCGAACATTCAGAGTAGTATAAAAGCAATAGAAAGGCTTATCCAAAATGAGGATAGTAAAAATACTTGCCCAAACATTGCCAGAGGTAAAAAACTGGGGAGTGTTTGAAACAGGTAACAAAGAATCAAACTGAGTTTAATATAAACAGGGTGAGTAAATTTACAAAACCTATCCTAAAATCAAACTTAGTAGTATGTGCTATAGCTGATAGTCACGGTAAAGGGTTGTGCTCAAGGCTAAAGACTTTAGGAGTTGACAATATTGTTGATATTATAAAACCTAACCCAACTGAATACTGATTTTTCTCCTAATACAAAAACTAATAGTTTAGCTGATAGTAACCACGTAAAGGCAATCATTGTTGGCTCTAATGACATTTATCACAATAATGCGATTACACTTTTGAAACAACTAAAGAGATTTCTTGTCAAACACTATAATGAAAGAATAATTACATTCTCAATTCCTTCAAGATATGACTAATCAAAATGGTGAAATATCAATATGGAAATAAGTAAGGCGAACAGTAGCATTAAAAATCTAAAAAACAAATATAAACATCTTCAAGTAACTGACATTGAAAACTTAGGCAGAAGATTTCACACAAATCACGGTTTACACCTAAATTCCTTGGGAAAAAGGTATATGAGTGAAAGACTTGTAGAAGAACTCATTCAAATAAATAAAAAATTAGAGAACATGTCTACACAAAAAATACCTCTAATGTATCAGGCAAACTAATGGTGCAATCTGCAGTAGATACACTGCAGATTATTGAAGTAAATACTGTTTCTAACTCCACAATAAATTTAGATAATTGTATATCTCATTTAAGAAGTGATGTTAAGCGCGTGAGTGACAATGCTATTACACTTGCCAACATTAATGTTCAATCATTTAGGAACAAAATAGATGAAATTGATATTTTTTTAAACAATCATCCAGTGAAACTGTTCACCATCAATGAACATTGGTTAAGTGAAAATGAAATGCTATTATATAAACCTACCAATTACAAACTGTTAAATTATTATTGTAGAACTGACAGTAATTATGGAGGTGTAGCCCTATATATGAGAAATGATCTAGAACTCCGGATTCTAATTGTGATTTATTCAATGATAAAATGGAACAACCTTATGACATGATCAGTAAACACAAAGATTATGATATGATTATAGTGGAAGACATAAATATCGACATTTTGAAGTCTGAAACTTCAATTGTAAGTAAATTTAATAACACTCTGAACTCCTTAAATTGGTGCTATAAAAATTGCTTACCGACCCGCAATGATGCTTGTCTAGATAATGTGATAGTTAACAAAACTTTGACAAATTTATATTGCGGCACTATGGCACCGGCCATAGCTGACCATCTAGCATTGTGGATAATTTATGAACCGACTTTTAAAGATGATATTACTAATGAACGCGGGTATTTTACAAATTTCCGCAGATTGCATATTAGAAATGTTATGAATCTTAGAAGTTATTTAATGTCCATGGATTTTGAAAGAAATCTTAATGATCAAGAGGATGTAGACATGGCATGGAAAACATTTATGGACATTATTCAAGTAGGCATACAAACTTACTGCCGATTGGAACCAATATCCAACAAGAATAAAACTCAACGCAAGTCTTGTTATTGGTTCACTCCACAGTTGCAAAAAATAAAGAAGGCGATATTATACTGTGATATACAAATGAAAAACGGTAATACAGATGCTATTATGAAACTTAGAAAGCAAAAAAATTTCTATAGAAAAGCAATCATAAAAGCTAAAATAGTGTATAATGATAAATTAATCAAAGCGGCCAAACAAAAAAATACCAAAGCTTGGTCAATTATAAACAATGAGGTACAACATAAGAAAAAATGATGATGATATTGTAATATCACCCGAGGTTTTCAATACATTTTCCATTAAAACTGCAGAAACCAAAACTTCTGCAAGTAATCCGAAAAGCATGTATCAATATATAAAAAGGGATGTTGCAGTTCAACGTGATTTTGAACTTCAACAAATAACGCCTAATTGTATAATTCTTGCATCTAAGAGATTAAAGACTAGTTATTCCGAAGATGCATTTGGTATGTTTACTTATCTAATAAAACATATAGTCGACATAATTGTTCCGTATTTCGTTATTTTGATGAATAGATCGAGATTGCATGGTAAATTTCCTGAAATTCTTAAACGTTCCATTGTCATACCCATATATAAAAAAGGTGATAAATAATTGCCGGCAAATTATAGACCAATTACTTTAGTACCCATTGTTTCAAAGATATTCGAAATGATCATTGTGGACCAGTTGAA
>JAGDQP010063622.1:0-11697 GCA_022664845.1 Lepisma saccharinum
ATAACATTATCAAGGATTAAAATTGAAGAAGAAGAATGCCACTTTTCGGTCCGGCTGAAGATTTGTAACCAGGCTCAATTGATAAAATGAGAATGAGTGAACTAAGTATTTTTGGTATCAGATGTATAGCCGAGTTTTTAAATCTGTGTCTATATGAAAAGAGTCAAAATCAGTAATCGAAGTGCTGCTTATCTTTTGATGGTTGCCGCAGAAGACTCCAATCGAATGGGTGAGATTAAGAACTATAAGATTCCACCTGCGCTTAGTTTTGGGAGAGATCAGCCCCTCCGTCTGGTTACGAGCCTCGGTTAAACTAATGGTCGAAACCAAATAGCTGTAATTGAAATACCCAAAGATCATTGCGTAACTGTAATTTTTATTTTTTACCATAGGTTTAGCCACCGAACAATTTTCTTTCCAGTTCCACAAAACTAAAGTCAGATGGAATCTTTTTCTTCTTAATTTCATTTGATTTTAACATTTATTCTTTGAAGTGAAATGAATTTATTGCATAACACTGAGTGATTTCTAATTATATTTAATGACGTTTTTAAACAGATTAACTAGTTATTGATAAGACGTATTAACTTTCCTGCTTTTACGATCAGAAATAATACTTTCAGAAAATTTGTTTTCTTGAAAATGTTTTCTGCCTTTTAGTTGTTGATGTTCAATTGTTTTCAGAGGAACGAAAACTATTATCTTCCTTTCTTCGTATTTTGTCCACCTGGCTGTAGTGGAATCTAAAAACTCAGCGAAAGCAAAATTTATGTTCACTTACCTTCATTTATCCAGGCATTTTCAAACTGATCACGCACAACGTTTCGTTACAGATGTTTTCCGTATTATTTGCATGTAGACTGTAACCCAAGCAATACACTCACGTGAAAAAGACGTAATATTTTGGTCAAAGAAATTATAATCACGTCGGTGCAGTGTAATGAAGGTACGTCGTTATCACGTGACATTTTGGTATTTTAGTTGACGTAATATGTCTCACCCCTACTTTTTGACGACATAGGAAACATCTCGGTTTCGAAGGCGACGACTGCGGTATCAAACGATTGTTTTGGTTTGTTTGTTTATATGTTTACTTGATATAAATACCTACAGGAACGAGCTGTCACTAGATGGATTTTACACACGTCGTTTGGTTTGTAACATCTACCCATCATTTCGATTTTCGACATCTTTTGCATCAATTTTCGACCAAAGAATGACATCATTTTCACGTACTTTTGCTGCTTGGGATGCTCAACGAAGCCAAGTAGCGAGATACTGACTTCAGATTAGGGTGCACTGACCCCTTTGCAATCTTGTGGCGTTACAACTTTCCTTAAATTATTTTTGTAATATATGCTCTTAATCTCTAACGCAGGAAGTGCCTCAACGACTCATATAGTCGTCAGCTTTCAGCTGAACTTCGAGATCTTTGGGCGTACTGTTAAACTCATCAAAATGGTAACCAGCTCTACGTCGGCCTCCTGTGTTATCAGTTCTTATATGCGACCCACAAGGCCAGGGACGTATTTAGGGGTGGATTCGGACCTCCCTCCAAAATTAAGAATTTTATGCAACAATAGTATAACTTCAGGCGTAAATATACATATTTAATATACATGTCATGCCCAGACAAACCTTGGACCCCTCCAAAACCAAGTTCTGGATACGTGTCTGCACAAGGCACTAATGACACCAGATAGACTTACGAACCGAGAGACATACCTAAGGTTACCAGAAGTCCCGGTTTCTAATGAAAGAATTAACTGTCTCGAGGAATACTTTCGCGATGCCTGTTTGTTTCGTTTTTCTTTTTTTTTTTCACTCTAGCTTCTTCCTTTTCCGTACGATTCCGATTCCGTACTAGCACAGAACTGCTCCATTGTCGGAATTTTAAAGAACAATTGCAATACTGCTCTTGCTCGACACATTCAAACTCCATTTAAACTATTGTTATTCGAACCTGTCTGCCGTCTTCTGAGGAACATTTTCTTAGTCAAGCTTTTTAACCAGTCCAGTAAAGTATCTCTGGAAATTGAATTGAATTTTAAGACCTTTAGGCAACTTTGGCTCAGGCCATATGTCTGGAAGCGAAGTTAAGTTCTGTGTAAAGTGACTCCAACATTTTTGTTTCACACTGCAACTTAAAGGGCATTTCTATGCTTCCCTATTAAGGTTTTAATTCCTTGACAATACAATTCTTACCATGCAAAACATTTTAATGTGCTCTCCGTCAGTCAGAAACATTGCTCAAATGGATGTATCAAGTACTAGTTCTATTGTGATTTGCTAAGCCTATACTGCTTATGTCATTATGTCTCGAGATATGACATCATTTGTGACGATTCCTCCCTAACTTTAAGCTGCTGTAGCTTCGAAACTACGCACGCCTCGACATTTCTTCAAAGAAAAGTTTCCCCCCATTTATTTTGATGTAAATTATCACATCCCGAAGTTTACACCATTATTTCAGAGTCACCCTGTATACTTAGTCCGAGATAGATGTCCCGGTATTTCATTTACAGAATCCGGGAAGCCTAAACATACCAACAATAAATGTCTTCGTATCGTAACAAAGGAAGGTACTTCCAGCTACATAATCCGAGTACTGACGTCCGACCAACAGATCATCGATGACCTCAAACATAGAGCATATATAAATAAAGATGCTCTAATCAACGAAAGTGTAGTTACTACACTAACAGGGAAATACCACCCAATTGCAGTCAATATTGCGAACTCGATCCAACCATTCACTATAAATGCAAAAAGCGATTTTAACCAACCCCGAAACTGTAGCGCTCAGAATTCCAGAACCAACACGGCTACATGCAACACACTACCTGTCCGAGTCGAACGACTTTTTACATTTTTCACACTCACATTTCAGAACATATATCCCTTTGCTAGGGAGAGTATCATTAAAATACATCAGCCACCGAACTTTTCAGTTAAATTTCAAGCTACCTGTGTCTGCTTGTCCATAGCACCATCTGTCAGTCCCGACTCGCCAACACTACACTCCTCTTCATCATACATGTTAATAATTCATTCATCCCCATTTATCCCACGGTATTCATCTATGTTACAGTAGGATCTTTTATTACATCAAACTTAGAGTAGCCTCTAGGCGAGATGATCAACAGGGTGTCTACTGACCTGGCGAAACCTGGAATTTTATTTTGGACCAGGAAAACCTCGAAAAAGCCTGGAATCAGTGGCGTATCCTGACTTTTGAGGTTGGGCATGCAATGTTATTACTATTATTATTATTATAAAGAATTATCTATGGGAATTAGAGATGACTTCCATCTAATTGCTCTTTACAAACTTGCAATTCCCTCTTTCTTACTGTCATAGACCTCGAGCAAACAAGTTCGACACATGATAGTTTAACAGGTGATTTACAAGTGTTTCAATCGCATGCCAGTTTTCAACAATGAGCTCATGAAAAAAGGGAACCAAAAAGTTGATAATTTCTTCTCGTTTTGGTGGTAAATTATATTTTCCTACAGAAAAAGAATAGGATGGCGCGGCAGGTATACACAAGACATAGAGAGCAAGAAAGAATTTGAAACAAAAATGAGCATCTGTTGCCGCTCACGGACATTACAGCTGCCACTAAGGAGGAAGTAATTAAGTTACTTCATAAGTTTTATCCTTTTCTAGATGAAAGGCGAAAATAGGAAGTATCCTCAGTAGTCAAGAAAATATGAGTATATAACACATTTAGAAGTTTATCTTGTAATTTTTCTTGAAATACAAAAATCCACACATATTTCACACAGCATTCCACTCCACGCAAATTACACACAACTGGCAAAATTACATACATTTCGTGGAATTCCACATACATTGGCGGTGCTGCAACACACACTCTCTCATCTAGATGGCAACTATGCTGAATGCAACTTTTAGCGTTGCATGCATTTTGGATTTCTCCCGCGTCTTCCACCCAATAAAACACACGTTTACAGGCAAGCGGACGACAAAGATCTTGAGTAGACGCCCACATACATAGGCGAGAATACTGCAGCGCCACACGTGAACAGTCTACTAAACTACTTATTGTCAGCTTTCGTATTACGAGTTCTGGTCCAGGATATCAGGTGAAGTTTCGTAATTTCTCAAAACCTTTTCTCTTTTCTCCTTGGAAAATAATAAAATAAACTAGAATCCGAAGGCATGCAATGCATGCCTTGCATTCATGGAGAATGCGCCGCTGCCTGGAATTCAAGCAGAAACCTGGAATCTTTTGAAGTTATTTTAACTTAATTTTCACTTTATTAATTTAACTCTGTGAACAATTAAAAGAAACTTGACTGAATTTGTAAATTTAAGGTCACATAATGACGCACTTAAAGGTATTAATGTTTGTAAGAAGCTCTCAGGGACTCTGATACTTCTTGTGAGTACGAGTGAGACCTACTTCTTCTTTCTGATTGATGCTTCGTTTTGCTCCTCATTTCATCTTTCTCTTATCCTCTAATCATGTGTGTCTTGTTTTTGTGAGATTAGATTGTAAATACTCATCACCTCATTTACTGAGGTACACTTTTCTTAGGTTACGGTACCATTTTTTAACACATCTGTGCTCACTATGCATACAGTATTTTTGATCATTCTTAGCCTTCATAATTCTTATACTCGAACAGGAATTTGCCGCCGTAGCTCAGCGATAGAGTGTTGGAGTAGCATTCGGGAGGTCGTGGGTTCGTTCCTAGCGGTTTGTTTTTTCTCAGTCACACCAGGCAAATGCCGGGATAGCACCTAAAACATGCGCCCTGGCCGACACCTTCCCGAATCTGTTCCCCTCCGCTATCCCGGCCTCAGCCTTACATGCCAAAGAACCATAAATAAAATTCAAATTCAATTAGAACAGGGCCTTGTAAATATGGCCTAAATACATTTTACATACACATGGCATATATTCGACACCAGTTCATCCATCTTTGGTGTCTTGCTACAGTGACAGCGGAGCAACTTAAAAAATAGTGTGGGTTTTGTAGTTGGGCTCAAGTGTTTCGGTTAATAAATAATGCACATCTTTCCACATACATATTTATTAAACTTCACAATGTTCAAGAAAAAGACTCATCCCATGAGGAGAAAAATGTATTGAATAGTGGTTTGGTGTGGTGGCTGAAAATTAGAACAATAAGTATGCGAAATTTTGAAAATAAGGACGATAATTTAAAAATTATTGAATTTTGATTACCTAAATTTTTAAACAATATTTCACGTAAATGAATGAATAAATAATAGGCTGAAATGTTGAATTTAAATAACAATAAGGATAATTTGAATTTCATATAAACTTAAAGTTTCAAAATTGGACGAACTCAAAGTGGGTAAAATTTAAAAATATAAATTAATTTTAGCATGCAAGACATAAATTATGAATTACAAGATCATAGGACAATCACTTAATTTGTAAAAGTAATACATAAATAAGGTACATGGGAATAAATAAATAAATAAAGAAGGGACAACTAAGGTAAGTTTTGTTGCAAGCAGTTAAAAATGTAAAGAAAATATTTTTAAAGTACAAGGTAACAAGGTAATTGAATGTGAAGTACAGTAAATAAATATATATGTAAATGCGTAAGAAATAAAATAGTAAGTAAATTTCATTACACCAGGCAAGTGACAGGATGGTACTTTACTAGGTTAATGCCGAGATGGTACCTCAAACATTGAACAAGGCTACAGTTAGATTTTTGTTTTTGATAGACTAGAGTTTGAAATGCGTAATTTAAGGTACCAGATTTTTTAAAACCCTAATATTTTGAAATATCGTATTTTAGTATTTTTTATAACACAATCGGCAGACCAAATTGAATGGAATACAGATAGAAATAACATGCTCAAGACACGCAGAGATGCAGTAGCGCCCATTCATTTCGAAAGAGGTCATGCAAGCCTTACCTCAGTAGGACCAGCCCAAAGAAAAGACAGTGTATTTTCAAATGCTGCATTTCTAGTCATTCTTTAATTTCAGAAAAGAAACGTATTTATTCTTAAGGGTCACAAAATCTATTCACAGCAGAAAAAAAAAACTAAAATAACTAGAAGTACACTGATTGGTACATTCGCCGCGTCTAAGCGTACACCATAGTTCGTAATACTAACACTTTTGTTAGTAAAGGGAAAATAGGAGCAAACATGTCAACCACTTTTTTCATAATCAATGGAGATGTATTCGCTGGCAATTATTGGCAACCCGTCTATTCGGTCCCTCCTATTCCCACTGTAGATATCAAATCAGTTGCAACTTAGAAAGTGACATCTCAGTGACATTCGTTATTGGTAAGCGACAGAAAACTTCAGAAGATAATTCAGGGTTAGGAATACAGTGTTCAGTTTTAACTTGCAAAATAGTTTGGCAACTCTTGGAAAGGCTGTCAACACTGCAAGGTTTACATTTCCCCCAATGTTATGTGATGGGACATCATCATGAGAATTGGTAAAAATCCAATTACATCTGAAATTAAAAAAAAAACAAAAAAACAAAACATTACCATACCCAAATTATATTAAAAGTCAGGGTGCAGCAAGTACTAAAAAATTATCTATTATTTTATAATTCCCTATATGTTCAGTATGCAAAGGTCGTTGTTCAATGTCGTTAAATATATTATTTGTTTTTGCCCAAAATTATGTACACATACACAAATTCTCACTCATTGTTTAAATAAACAAAGAATTAGGAAACCCACTACGCGTACCTGTAGGAAGAGCTACGTGAAAGAGAAAAATAAACTGTTCATGAACAGTTAATAATATATTGAGGTAGAAGTTCAATGAATAAATCTGGTCTATATAATGAATTATCAATATCTTTAGAAAGTGGTTCTAATATTTTGAACCAAAGTTCATTTTGTGATGGTAGATCTCCATCCATGTTCAAATCTACAATCGACTTTTTTTTTCTGTGAAGGCTGG
Source organism: Lepisma saccharinum (assembly GCA_022664845.1). NCBI lineage: Eukaryota > Metazoa > Arthropoda > Insecta > Zygentoma > Lepismatidae > Lepisma > Lepisma saccharinum. Next base: position 6,946 of record JAGDQP010063622.1, read on the forward strand.
CTAGGTAGATCAACGCTTTTTCTTCTGGCTTCTTACAGTTCGGAAAAATGGTTGACCTACCTATCTTCACAGCGAAAAAAAAACTTTGATGTAGATTTGAAAATCAATAACGAAAGGAGTGTAACTCTCATGTTGATGGGCTCATCCTGTCGAGTATTTGAGGAAATCTAAATCTTCCATCATTGGCAGCCTGCTCAAGAATTGTCAATACGTGGCAAGATAAAACTTAAAACTGTTTTCCCAAACCTGCATTATGTTCTGAAGATTACTATTGCCAGCAACGAGTGTGTCCACTGAGAGGTAATTTTATAATCTCAAATTGATTTGACATATACGATGAAGGGTGAGCGATTAGAGGGTTAGTTTGTCATCGCTAGCAAATGGGACATCTTCATTATCTACGAAAACGCAGTTGATATGTTTGCTACTCATAGGATAGTGCTCAAGACAAATCTGAAAAGAAATTTTTTCAGCCTTCATCAATGACCAAATATTTCGCATAAATTGAGGTAAATGAAGCGAAACGAAACTTTCCACATCATTCTATATCTTAAAAAGACATTTTTGAGAGAGTAACAAACAATCAAACATGCATTTATTGCCGTTGCAGGTGGCGAAAGGACATATATATTGTACAGCTATTTTGTCCTTTGCTATCATTCTTCTTCTTTGCAATTTAAAAATGAGGAAATTTGAGATATAACACCACCGCTTCTTTTAGAAAACCTGTTTTGGTTACGAGTAAATTATATCGCCGTTGGGGGAGGAGAACTAGAATCAGAATCCGGAGTAGGATGTAATGGGTTACTGCTGATGCAGAAAGCATTATTTTAATATATTCTATGCTGACACCACTGTGTTGCATACTATCTACTATGAACATTTATTCTTGTTGAAGTACTTTGGTTCAACAATATACAGAAGACAGCTTTCTGCTCACGTTTTGAAGCGCATCAGAGCCCGATGAGTTTTTCTGTGCTGACTTTCAATTTGTTCTTCAGTTTCGACAGTGTATTCTATCTTATCATGAGTGGCCGAAATTCTGGCCAGCTATTTTCGGTAGGGTGGCTGTTGCTGATAAAAAAATTAATTAGAATGCGTTTTTTTCTGTCCAATCTTTGGCTGTGTGATTGTTCCAGGATTTGAATCAATCTTGTATGAACAGTAGTACTCTTTTTGATACTCAATTGGAAACATTTTCCACGTGTCTTTGGATTTCATTGGATTTAAGTGTTCTACTGGATACTAAGTTGACCCTCATGTTGCGGTTTTCTCTGTTGAACTCTCAATGCCCTCTTTTGAACTGCTAAGCGGTCTAATGAGGGGTAAAGGATTTTCATAGTTTTTTATACGCTTGGCGTTTTCAATTCTGAGCTGTTGCTCTTCAATATTTTTAGTACCTTAGCCTCTTTTGTTTTCGTGCTTACACCTCAAGACACAGCTGTGTACGCAGTATTTTCAATTTCTTGTATGAGGATCCGCCACTCCTATACTATTTTGCAATTCGAACTTGGCAGACTTACTAAAGTTCTACTGCGTGGCTTCACTCTGAGTCGGTAAACTTGACAGTGATGTCAATTAAGCCATTTTCATATTGTGTTAAGCATTGTCCCCTTGTAAGCTTTGAAAACAAGATCTTATCTAGCGCATATGGATTTGCGAGATGCTCGGTGATGGTGGTCATCTTGACCGCTGTAGACTTCGCTGTCTTCTCGCTGCTAATCTTCTTTTGCATCTATCTTACTTGTCTTGTTCTATGTTTTTACAATAAAATTGAGGATATAGTAGATAGGGTTCCCTCCCAAGCAAATAAAAATAGGTCCAGCAAACAAGGCCAGGAGAAAATTCTGGACGCCTGGCAAAAGCCCGTCCCGCCAGCCCAGAAGTCTTAGACTGATGGAATATAGGAGCTTTTTGGAATGCCGGAACTCCGCCAATCCAAGAATCTCTAGGAACATGCCTGCCCCAAGGCAAGAAGATCAAAACGGATCGTACTGCACGACCCTGAAAGTGCATAACTTAACTTGTGTTAAGAATACAAAGAGGCAGGGGTGGAATGCGGGTCCACAAAATAAAAAAATATCTTAATCTTTACCGTGATCAACCGACCGCAACACCCTAATTTGACTTTTCGCGAGAGCAAAACAAATATTTAATTAAGGAACTGCTTTAACCGAAATCTCAATATGTCAAAAATTATCTTTCTTAACAAAATTGTCTTTGCAAAAATACAAAATAAGTAGAAATCAGTCGTATGAAATAATATTTTTTTTACACAACAGACATAGATAAGGTAATGCTTTTTGAAATGAGTGGTTGTTTAGAATATGATTCTTTTACGTTACAAAAGAAATTTAGAATGACTCCTTTCAGAATCTGATAAGCATAACTACTGAAAAGGGTGGTTTCCAAGTAATTACATTCATTTATAACTTGGTTGAAATTTCTCGGATAAAATGAATTATTGCAGCAAAGTAAATTCTTATAGAAAAATGTAATATTCTGCTATAACTATAATGGATCTGAGATCAGAAATTCTCACCATAAATACGTACATTTACTCATTTGAGGGTGAGAAAATAGCATACAATTAAACTACTAATGCTACAACGACTAGCCCAAAAGTATCTTAATATCGCTAACTCCCATCATAATCACCATACAGTACATAAATCACTTTTTCTCATTTTTAATATAACTGCTTTCTTAAATTAGTACAACTTTATGGAAAATATAACACAAAACTTTAATCGTATCACTAAAATTGATAAAAACGACACTTCCTCAGTGCGTTATGTTCCGATCATTGGTTAGTAAAAGAGCTATATTATCTACTTTTAACTCACAAATAAATGCTTCATTTTAGATAATATAGCTAACTGAAAGCTCTCTTAACATTCTTCTAATTATAGAAAATTAAGAAGCATTAACTTCAAAGAAAATACATCGAACTTTTAGTGCTGGAGTACATTCTAATACATATTTCACGTGCCTCGATCGCAATCAAACTGATTTCAAAATTGGCGTCGATAGATGAACATTGGCCACCCCGTTAATATTCATCAGTCAGCGCAGTACATCGTCAATAACGTTTATTTTCTAAACCACATCTTCTTTTGTAGCTTGAAAGCTGTCGGCCATTTTGCATACAGAAATAATTATACAATTCACAATACACATTTCACATATCAGTGGCACTAAAGCATAAGATTTTCCGTAAGCACTGAACTATAAGAAGCAAATATATCTATCACTTTTTCGTAATCAATGGAGATGTCCCATTCACTAGCAATTGTAGTCAAGGCCTCTAGTCGATCACCACCAAATCAGTTTTGATTCGTTTTAATTTAGAAAATGACATCTCAGTGGTAACACTCGTTACGGGCAACGTGACAGCAATCTTTAGAAGAAAATGAAGGTTTGGAAAAAAGAATTTTCAGTTTAGACTTAAAAAATATTTTGAAAATTTTGGGTAGACTGCCAACATTGGAAGGTTTAGATATTCCCAGATCCTCGTTATCATCCGACACACCATCATCAGAAGAATTAGGCTCTTTCTCGCTATCTATGTCCGAATCTACAATCCATTTATTTTAGCTGTGAAAATGGCTAGGTAGGTGAACCTTTTCCCAAGCTTTTCGAAACAAGAAGAAAAAGCAATGTATTCCTTACTGGCTTCGTCAACGTTCACGTATTTCCCATAAATTGAGCTAAACGACATCTTCAGACAAACCTTTCGGATTCTTGCGGACCTCGGAAAGACGTTTCCGTGAGAGCAAAGACAAATCTCTCAGAAACATTAAAGTAGTAGCATTATCTTCTCCTACAAAGCGCTCCTTTAGTTGTGAAATGGCTATATCAATGCTGGTTTAGAATGTTTCCACCTTGAATTTCGGGTCCATAATTGGCTCGTCATCAGATATTTTTCTGGGCATCTTATGTTTTCTCAAGCGAGTGTTGCACAGAGGCTGAAATTCAATTTCAGTGCCCTTCATGAAATTCTCCGCGTCTGAGACGATACTACTAAAGTTATTTCGGAGATCTTTGATACTTGTCAGGTTTGTTTCAAGCGTAGACACTGCAGATAACAAATCTAAGTTCGGACTTTGTAACATCTTTGTGAAAGGGTCAATGATTTTAAAAATCCTAACAAAAGTTCTCGCAGTTAACACAAATCTCTCCGAAGTAAAATATGCAATAAACCCTCCTGTCTGGGCGCCAGCTTCGTTGTCCTCTCCTACAGTATATATAACTGTTAGCGGCCGGCGATTTTTTCTCTGTTTCTTCCCCTTCAAGGACCTGGGATAGTTGTGATAAAATATGTTGATCACTATGCATTATATCTTGAAAGGTTTATATTGGTATGTACCACAACAATTTACAACAAAGAAAAACCGCTGCGGTTCCGTAGTTGGTGAACACTCGAATATCGACTTTTTGTTGCTTTATTTAAAACTCTTTTCAATTCTTATTAGTTTTCTTTGGTTATAGGCACTTCTATAAACACCTAGCGACAACCAGCGATCCAAAAAATCTTAGGAAAATACATATGTTATTATGTCGTTAACTACTCACTCTAATTGATCAAGAGGCAGAAACCTGGCGCCATGCGGAGGAATACTAAATGTTACACTTCGTTTTATGAATAACTCATATTTTATCACAAAAAATCACGGACAGTATTTCGAGAGAGCGGCTCCGAGCGAAGAGGGGTTAGTTAAATTCATGTTAGTTTTTCTTCTAATTTTCATT
>JAGDQP010063623.1:0-11697 GCA_022664845.1 Lepisma saccharinum
AAGTTGTTTAGAAATGCTTAAAAGAGTATAATAATGTTAATGACTTAGTTACTAAAGATATTATTTATGAAATAATTATGAAATGAGTCCCCAGCAAAAAAAAAAAAAAAAAAATCTATCCCAAAGTATCTGTCCCGGTTTACTAAAGACGTTATTAGGAAGCTCAATGTTAAAACAATTTATCACATAAAGTCTATACATACAAAACTGAAAATTCAAAACCCTACTATCAGGAATTTGTTCGGTTGCGTAGGGAAGTCAAGAAAGACATAAAAATAGTCTATAAGAGCTTTATATCAAATTCTGAAAATAATATCAATGATGATCCAGGTTAACTGTGGAAATTTATTAAAAACAAAACATCTTCCCCCTAATATATTAAAATTTCAAGGTCAAATTTGGGTAACAATGAAGAAATAGCTAATACGTTTGCACAGTACTTCCAATCAGTATTTGTATCCTCTTCTCAACCGTTCAGTAATTTTGATAGCAAATCTGAATACTGCCTGTTGCTCAAATACATTTAAACGAAATAGGACAGGCTGTCAAGAATCTAAATTCCAAAACGACAGTTTGTTCTGATGGTATACCCTCGTATATAGTGAAAGGATGTATTGATAAATTTAAATGTTCCCTATTGATTACGTTCAACTTGGCACTAGAAACATGTATTTTCCCTAACAAATGGAAATCTGCTTTAGTTTGTCCTATACCTAAAACAAACAACAGACGAGAAATTACCAACCACAAGCCTATAGCAATCTTACCAATCTCTGCAAAATTCTCTGAAATTATTGTATATCAACGAATTATTAATCATTTGAACGCAATTATCTCAACTAAACATCATGCCATTATTTCACAAAAATCCACGGTAACGAACCTTACAATTGTACGGATTTTATTGAAAACTCTTTGGACAAAGCAAAGCAAGTCGAAGCAATTTATATTGACTTTGAAAAGGCATTTGACAGACTTAATCACAATGTATTACTAGGTAAATTAAATAACCATCACTTCTCACTGCCTTTGATTATGTTCATGTGCTCTTATCTAACTAATTGCAAACGGTCTGTTCTATTTAAGGAACACAAATCTGACGAATATATAGCAATGTCAAGAGTCACGCAAGGCTTGAATCTTGGACCGTTGTTATTCTTCTTGTTCATTAATGACCTACCGCAATTCTTACTAGATAATGAAAAAGTGCTATTTAAAGATGACCTCAAATATATGCTAAAATAATTCCATGAAGATGTCATAAAACTACAGCATAATTTAGGCAACTTTACTAACTGGTGCGTTATCAATCAACTTCCAATTAATGCGAAATTTTATCATTCAGTACAAATGAAACGATTTATAGATTTAAATTCATAATTAGGCCCTACTTTGTTAAAAAATATTGGTGTCACGTTTGATATGAAATTAACGTTTAACAGCCACATAAAAACTATTACAAATGAAGCGTTTAAAATTCTATCATTTGTAGTAAGAATGGGAAGAAAGCCTAACAACGTTTCTACTTTAGAGAAAATGTAGTATGCTTATGTTCATTAGAGTAAAGACGTAGCATTTGTGATCTGTTATTTCTTAGGAAAATAATTCAAAATGGCTTAGACTGCACAAACTTGGTATCATTGTTACAGTTTCGTATTCCGTCATGAAGAAACTCGTGTAGACAACACTGGTCTCTTCTACTGCAAAAAGGCAAGGACAATATAATTATGAAATCACCAATCTGGAGAATATGTAACTACCTACAATGAAATGTGTAGAACTTCCATCGAATTGGATATATGTGATCTGTCTTCGTCTGCGAACGAAATTAGAAATATTGTAATAAAAAATGTGTGTAAATGAGCATTTTAAATATCGACACTCTAATTAGGTTACAAAGCTTGTTGTGTTGACAATAAATATATAAATAAAATAAAATATAGAAAGTACATATAAACATTTTTTTTCTATCTTGCATAGTATAATTTTCTCTGGCTAGGAAGGGGGGCAAGCGCCCCCCTCCCCTTGTTCCCCATATAGGCAACCTTGGGGTGGTGCACTATGGGATATGGTGCAGTTTATGGTAGCCAATTGTTGCTATGGTATGGAAAATCAATATGCCCCCTTGTACATAGCCTAGCAATATAATATTTTCCTACACACGTAAATGCATCTCGTAAATTTTAGTCTAGAATTAGGATACATATCACTTTAGATCAGCCATATGCCATATGTTCATAATTAAAAATATATGTACTTGATTTGATCAACTCATGCGAATGGTGCCATGCGGAGGAATATTAATGTCCTCATTGCGTGTTCTGGATTCCATGTATTTCGAAACACAATTCACAGGTATCGAGGGAGCTAATTTAAGACGTTTGGTAATATAACGTGCGCGACAACTTCTTTTGTGAACCGGTACGTCCTTCTGAATTCACTTTCATTCCACTAATAAAACGGGTCCAGAAAATTCCTAACATAACGTAACGTAACGGTAGGCGATAATTATAATTTTCCACATACAATTCCATCCAACGATATCGGTTTAATGCCCAATCATCTATTTTTCTGTTATATTTGATAGCAACTCAAGACTGACATCGGCCTTCCTTGGCCAAGTCGTAAAAAATACTGCTTTCCTTTACTCAGCCAAATCTTTTGTGAAACAAGCACGCACAAGCAGTGTTTTGAGATATGTCTATGAAACTGAAATCATTAACCAAGGAAGTCGGGAAAAACGCTACTTGTCTTGGCCAAGTTATTCCTCGAAGGTTGCGCTCGAAGGTAACCACTATGAACCGAATTTTAACTTAAGTCGAGCCAATTTACTCAAGCATTTGCTCAAAAAATGTCTATGAAAACGGGCCTAAAAGTTCCGTTGTAAATAACTTTCTTCTTTTCCTTCAGACTTTGCATGAAGCATATCTTAAATTGCCATGTTCAACAAGTCCATAAAGTAAAATCGTAAACATTTCTGAACTCGATTTTCTTCGTGTAAAAGTAAGATTAGCATGAGTGCAATTTTGTGGTAAATAAAGTGAAAAATTAAGCGCTAAAGATACCTTTGAGCACAATATTGCTAACTAGAAAACAGAAAAGTCGAATTTAAGGTAAAAAGATAGATTTAAAAGGAGTTAATGTTACTCCAACACAGGTATTACTCCATACAGTAAAATTGAGATGAACACTTAGGGTCACAAGATGAAGAATCGTTGCAATATTTCGACGTTTTCGGTCTTTGACGAGCATAAAGAAAAGCACTGTAACAGGAGGAGGAACTGGAAGAGCATAGCGACGCTAGCATTACCGGACAGTGCATCAATAGTAAATAATAATAATAGTAAAAGCTGTTTAAAGAAATAAGCTTGTAATTTCCCCTGAAGTACAATGGGCTCCGGTTCCACGCTGTCCGATTCACCGCGGATTCTGATTGATAACGGTACACAGTATGTCTCCCGGAAAAATATCAATAAAATGCTTTTTTTAAAAAAAAATGTAGTAACGAAATGCATAGAAAGATTCTGCATTGCAATCTTTAACTGGTATCAGTGTGCGAATAAGCGGGGTGGATGGGGGAAGGCGATACCAGCGATTTACCCTTCTGACAATAAGTTTCTCACCCATGATATAAATGTCGGGATGGCACCTTCAACATGAGCCTTGGCCGACTCCTTTCCTCTTCCCTATCCCAGACTGAGCCTTAGATGCTTAAAGGCCACAAACAAAATTAAAAAACATTTTGTGTGATTGGTTTGATTTAGCAAGCCCTATTGGAAAATGGGATTGCATGTCTCCTCTCCACCTCTCTCTTGAAATCCGTGCGTTATGTTTGTATCCCCCCTGGCTAAAAAGTTTAATTCGCACATTGACTAGTATCGGCTCGTGCTAGTGATGTACGAAATAGCCGTCATTGTGAAGGAAATATTACGATCACTTCCGTGAGTTAACGTCTTGTAAGGTCTACCTGACACGAAAGCATTTACACTACGATTAATCGTACCATTTTTCTTAGCATCTATTATATAAAAATCGTGATGTAATATGCCATTGTCCTACTTTTGCTTTTACATGTTAGCATTTTTGCCAGCACTATGATTTATAGTAGCATAAATATTTTCGTGTCAAGCAGACCTTATACGGTGATTCGCACAAATAACTCTTTAAAGGCTCGTTATTTACTTCTGTGTTATCACGGCTCACTTCTCTGCAGAACAGTAGGTATCACTCTTGTCCTACTAGAAAACTACAACAAATACATCCTATATAACCCATGGTAACGTTCGTTAATTCACGTTATGGCAGTATAAGGTGTCAAACAAGGCGTACTATTTTTTTTTTCAGACAATAAATAAACCCTCCTATCAGTGATCCTGAAACATGTAAGTTCATACAGTACAGTACAGCATTTGTGCATTTCACTGAAGTAAGCCTAATATGTCTACAGTAAATGGTTAAGTTTTTGGGTATTTTAGGTACAGTGCAGTTCTTTAAATTATCTTGTGCTATTTTTTCCCAGTCTCCCGCCCCGGCTTCAGTCGCATTATAGGTGATTTTTAGATTTACCGTGAGGTAAAGCATAGCCCTGACAATTGCGTTCAATGGAGCTTCTACTATAGTTCGTTGCGATACTGTGATGGATTGTCTTGAGTCTGATATTAAGGGTTGGTAAACTACCATAATTATTATTATTAAGTAATCTATTTCTCATAAATGTTTAACGTTCTCCTTCTCAAACATTTTTGTTTAATATTGCCTGCCATTTATCGACAAATTTTCAACTCTTTCATTACTTTCTTTTTCGTACACGATACACCATAGTTTGAGAGAGCATTTTTCGGGCAAGGAGTACGTCTTAAACGGCGCTACATAAGTTTTCTTAAAATCTTGCGAAGAAAATCGGAATGTAGATAAGACGTTAGGAAGGAATGTCAAAATTATCTAGAAAAAAAACACCCGCATTTATTGCTGAAATTATTTCATTCGAACATCGCATGCTTCTGCCCTTCGCTTGAAGAGATAGATTAAGATTCGAAATCACACATGCTAGGAGATGTAAAAGTTACTTTTCACACCCAAGCGTTTCTGGACACAATGGTAGGGTTTACGAGAAAATCAGTAAATAGTATTCGAAACATATGAACTGTTTAGTCATTTACTGCGCAATACTACTTTACATTATGCTCTAGACTAGATAAAATATTATTTTCCTGGAAGCCGGGCTTCACCAAAGTTTTGTTAAATGTTGTTAAATGTGTGATATGAAGTGGTAAGTTAGGGCATTCCTAAGGCATTGAATCGAGGTTAATTTGCATTTTTGTTTTAGAGCTTACCATTAATTTATTTTTTAGTTGCTCTTATGAAGTAATACGGTTCCTTTGGGTCTCGAAGGGAATTCAGAGTCCCAGTTAAGTAGAAGTTATTCCCCGACATTGTGAGATATGTTTTTTTTTTCCTTCCAGAGACTCGTTTGTTAGTACGACCAGGTAAGGTTATTAATTGCGTACTGTTAATGCAGATGAACTTACGTAGGCGGAATGTTAGAGAGTGGCCTTAGGTGATGTTCCTGTCAGATGATAAGCGACCGTCTTCGGAGGGCAAGCGGGGCTTGGTGACTTCTGTAGTTTCGTAGTAGAGTGATTTTATACTTTCGGGAGAGTATAGTACATTGGTCATCTTTTTCTATTCACAAGTAGTTTTTCTGATAGCGCTTTTCTCTACTGACGTATTATTATTCCTTGATTGCAAAATATTTTTGCACGTTTGTTACAGGATAACTTAAGGTAACCAACTAACACGTTGCACAGTGGGCCAGAGACCCATAAAACCTGGCCAAAACCCCAAAAATGAAAGTGAATGGAAGGGTCTATCACCTAACGCATATGATCCAGGAAGGTCGCAGTCGTATACATCTATCAGTGTTACTGGCATATGTTCACTGTTTTGGTCAGGAGTGAAAGCCAAATCGAAACTTTGTAAATGTTCTGTATTCATTTGTATTTTCTATGTTAGAGAAGGTTAAGTTTGAGATATTTTCACGGATATTAGCGTCATATCCACGAGTGGGTAACTATTTTTTATTCCATCTGTGTATATGGTAATTCAATGATAGACATCTAGTTATGACGTTATATGAAATTTATCAATTCTATGGATACTTATGGAGAATGAGGTTGTAAATCACGAAAAAAAATAACATTTTTATGGTTTCGTAGGTTTTTAATCCGAGAAAAACTGATACAAGACTGTTTTTTTTGCTGATGTGGTACTTGAATTATTCATGTTTCTGGAACAGTGAAAAAAATTTGCCCGTTTTTGCCCGTTTAGATTATAAGTTCATATTTACTGTGGATGGTGTGTGAAATTTTCTAACTAAAATACACCGTATTAATAGAAATTTTGTTCTCTTTTCAGAGAAATGCCACATAAAATAACTAGAACAAAGCTGTTTGAGTTTCTGAGGAATACAGAAGGGAACAGACAAGCCAAAACGCAGAAGCTCCTGGAAGATGAAATATCAGGTGGAGAGACGTTATGTAGTGCTGACCAAAAAACAGTAGTCGCCTTTTGTTATCAGATGTTCCAGAAGCTCGACGAATGCAATCGCGAGTACGGAAAGTAGAGAAAAAGTATGCGGACTGGCTGGATACTGATATTAATCTGATAGTGAACCACAGCCATCGACCTCAGCGAAAGTCGGACGCCCAGAGGCAGACTTTGCAAGAAGCAGTGAAAGATCAAAGAGGAGAAAGACGGAGGCAATTTGGTCAGCCGAGAGTGGAACCACTCTTGCTTACGCAGCCGCGATGAAGTACAGAGAGCAAAGAGAACTTGACAAGACAAAAGTACTACAAGAAATCGAGGCAAGTCCAACTAGAGCGACCAATATTAGAAAGTCCTGGACACAATCCGAAAGGCACACTGCAATGTCGTACGATTCAGATAAGGCTCTGGCATTGTTTTTGGAAACGAATCTAATTAAACATCTGTACCACCTTCTGAGGAGTGAAGCGAAGAAACTGGGCCATTTATCCCGCTTATAATCACGCACGGAACGCAAAGACGAAGTACTACCCAGAGGGCATACAAGTGAGTCGTTGTCGGAAGTGCCACTTCAAAGTCTAGTAGATCACACTGTGAAAAGGCTTTTGCAGGTTCAAGAGCCAGCCTTGGAGAACACGCCACGGAAGTACCTTATGTGTCTAACGTTGATCAGCAAGTAGGGCTGTGATGGGTCTAGTGGCCAGGCCCAATTAGGCTCATAGAGTGGCTGCTTCATGTAGCCTACAGACTAGACATAAAGAAATGGCAAGTCCTTAAAGAAGATCAGTCAGCCGTGAAGAAAAGGAAGGAAGACATCCAAAAGAAATTGAAAGCCGAGTTAGGTCTCATTGTTGACGAGCCAAGGCCGGGCGGCAGCGGAACATTAAATGAAGGCAACACGGCTAGGAAGTTTTTTCAGAATGCGGAAACGGTAGCCACGATAACGGGCCTCCATACGAAACTCATCGAGAAGTGCAATGTTCTATTACATGCATTATCCTCAGGGCTGGACATCGACGCAGACAGATTTGAGGAGTGGGCAAATGATATCCAGGCATTGTATCTTGCAAATTACCCGTGGTTCTACATGATGGCATCAGTTCATAAGATTCTTGGTCATGGACAGTCCATCATCGCCCATTGTTTGTTTCAGATAGAACAAATGTCCGAAGAAACCCAGGAGGCTAGAAATAAGCACATTAAGCAGTACCGAGAGTATCACTTACGGAAGTGCTCCAGAGAGAAGACAATGGAATATGTTATGCTCCGTCTTTTTGTGACATCTGATCCCATTATTTCGACCTTCCGCCAGCCCATGTCTCACCAAAACAGAAGAAAGGCACTATGTCCGGAAGTCCTTTCCCTCGTCAAGCTACCCGCGCTGCCTGCAACAAGTATTGAGTCTGACTCTGAATAACTAGCCATTTAAGTACATATGTAAATATTTTTCCAATTTCTTTTACATTCAACCTTGGGAGTAATACAAAGTGATGAACAATGTGAATTCTACGATGTGAAATAAGAATGTAGAACAAGGAGCACGGGAAATCAAACAACAAGTTTTAAAAAGAATTAACATTGAAAACAGGTGAGGAACCAAAAACATAATTTATAAATACAATTCGCACAGAAAAGACAGACTGTTTTGTGATATAGACCGTATAAAAAGTGGCTGCGATATTTTGCAATCTTTCGAGACATAATAATGTATGACAAATATGATTTCATTTGTTGCTGTTTTCACATCCGATTTTTCTGTAATATATACACCCATATTACACATATATACATCTTTATGCAATTTGTGTCCGCCATTTTGAATTTTCCCCTTTTGGTATCAAATTCATAATGAGAGACCTTCTAAACCTATGTATTCCAAGTTTCATAAAAATTAAAACGCGATTTCCTATTTTGGCCAAGTTTTCGGGGTTCCTGGCCCACTGTGCGTTGGTTGCATTCGGTCCACTCGGATGTGCAGACAACAGGACACAACGAAGTTTAAATAATATAAAATAAATAAAAAATTAGCTTAGTCACTGCAGGAAAACACACTGAGGCATGCAACGAAAGGGAGGAAGACATACGTGAAATCTGCTGTTTCACACTGTCTGACCCCAAGAAGGGGAGTGGGATGGATGTTGCAAACATAAAACTGACGTACAAAGGGTAAGGACAAAACTCTATAACTCCAAATGGATTATGAAACTAGCAAACGTTGTACTTAAGTTATGTCATAACAAACATGCAAAAATATTTAGCAAGCAAGGAATAATACGGTAATACGTCAGTAAAGAAAAACTCTATCAGAGCAACACTCACGTTACTAGAAAAACTGCTTGTGTATAGAAAAAGATGAACCAGTGTACTATACTCTCCCGAAAGTGTAGAATCACCCTGTTATAGAACTATGAGAAGCAAGCTTTCATCAAGCTTGGTGTAAGCTTGCTGCTCATAGTGCACGGTTGATTCAACCTTGATTTATACTTGCTGATAACAAGGTTACTAACACATGCTTGAATCAAGCTTGACTCAAGCTTGTTTCAGTCAACATCGTCCCAAGCTGTTTAATACATGCTTGATTCAAGCTTGATGTAAACTTGCTGCTCATAGTGCCAGGTTGATTCAACCCTGATTTATATTTGCTGATAACAAGGTTACTAATACATGCTTGAATCAAGCTTGCAACTTATGAATCATGGTTGATTCGAGCTTGATGAATCAAGCATAATAAGGCTCAGCCTTGATTAATGCTTGAATTTTCCTTGCATTTCCCTTATCCTTTCAAGCTTACATCAACCTTATATCCAGTAAACTAGAATGCTTAAATCAAGGTTACAGCCTTGCATTTTTAAGCTTGATTCAAGCATGCATCCTTGCAGTTTCAAGCTTGATTCAAGCATGCTTTGCTATCTGGGCTGTGGAAGTTAATTTTTGTGCACTAAGAAACTGCTTACAGCTTCAATATTGGATGAAGCATAAAAAAAAAAAAATTGTAGAAACCTTATTATCAGCCATGCAAATGTAAGAAGAATGTGCAACTTGTTTTTATAAACATTTTAGTTGATGTTCTTAATAAACAATATACTTACACTCCATTTTCGTTCTTTTATTTGAAATAACCTTGATAACAATAATCATAATAGGTAAATAATAATAATCGTGTAAAGAAAATATTTGTTTTACTATATATTAAAAATTTTATTTACATTTATCTTTTCATTTGATAATATTTTTACAAGTGATTTTAGAATTACATTATTTTTCTTAAAATTTGTAGTATGAAAATTAAACAATATATTTTTTCTCGTTGACTGAAATAAATAAATACAATACAGAATAGTTCACAAATAATAGATTTTTCATGTTAAATTTAAGTTTTGTTTACACGATATAATTTGCAATAACGTTTTAATATTTTTACAATTGGTTTTTCTAGGTCCATTTCCGAAGTTATCAAAATTTTCACCCCGTCCATGTTTATCAATATATATGGCGGTCCTGTAAGTTCCAGGGGAAGCTGACGAACTTAAATTCACTATGAGTGCTACCGGGTATTCAGTTTGTTTTGGGAAAGTGTCCACTGAATAAATTCCAGTAAGCGTAATTGCAGTAGTACAGTCCTGAAGTACAACTTTTGAAATCTCGAAACTTCACATAGCAACTAGTTTTAATAGGACGGCAAAGCATATCCCCTGCAACTTGAATTAATGCTTGTAAAGCTTGTCGTTTTACTGCTTTAATTAATGGTAAGCTCTAAAACAAAAATGCAAATTAACCTCGATTCAATGCCTTACGAATGCCCTAACTTACCACTTCATATCACACATTATTAATATGAATTTTTAAACATTAACAATTCATACTTGTTGAATGCATAAGTTAAAATTGGAACATATTTAAATCAAAATAACACATTATAAATAATAATTACAAGTAAACTGAATGGAGAAAAGTCAGTTTATTGCGGAAATCAAATAATTTAAGACTCATGAGAACGTATATAAATAAATAAATCAGTCACATCAAGATTTCATTTAGTTTCGGAGCGGAGTAAAACAATTTAACTTTTCACTGAACTGCCACATCATGCAAAACAGGAAACTGCAACTTTTGCAACTGGTAATAACTTGCTAAAAATATTTTCCTGTATAGTATTGGGGTGGTAAAAGCACTGTAAATGGAGCACTACTAAACCCCTGCCTTGCACTAAAAAACACGGGCTTGAATCGAAGTTGATTTGGTCCAAGCATGCAGCAAAAACTATTCATCTTACAGTACGTATAAACATATAGAGAGGAATACCTACTAGATGTTTCTAAAAAGAAATTATGCTCTAAGATACACAGCTACTTCATGCACGAGGTAGGTGAATACATACTGCTGGAAGAATTGAAAATTAATACACAATAGCTTAATTAATTGAGTTTAATAATAAAATATATCCACAAATAGATATTATTTAAAGATCATCTGCCTAGCATCTCTGGCAGAAACGTCCCTATCATCTACTTTCTAGCATTCTCCTCATCTCTGGTAGCAACGTCGACATCATATGATGTGCTTAGCATGTTCTTCTGTTGCATAGAAGTAACAAAAGAAAGCAAAATTAGCAATCAAATATACAGTATATTCAATCATATAAGCAAAGTTTTTGTTAGAAAATGATTTAAAATATTTCTACATGTGATATACGAATGAGAAAATATTAGCGAAGGGGACAGTTTGTTCCAATTATATGGGTTAGCCTGTCCTCTGTTCGAACGGTATATTTATTTCTTTTAAACCGAGCCGTCGTAGCTCAGTGGTAGAGCGTTGGTATAGCATTCGAGAAGTTGTGGGTTCGACCCCAGCTCCGAAACATCCTGACTGAAATTTTTCCTAGATTTTCTTTGTTACACCAGGTAAATGCTGGGATGTCACCTTCAACTCACGCCCTGGCCGACACCTTCCAGCATCTTGCCTCTCCGCTATTCCGGCCTGAGTCTTAGGTGCCTAAAAGCCATAAATAAAATTCAATTCAATCAATATAATAATTTTGAAAATCCTACTAAGTTTTATGAATTTAAAAATCCTTTCCAGCGAAGAAGTTATGAAAAATTGTCTAAACCTAAACATTGGACAGGGATATAGATTGGAAAGATTTTTCGTGCCAAA
>JAGDQP010063624.1:0-11697 GCA_022664845.1 Lepisma saccharinum
CCTTCTCGCAGTAACCCCTGCCAGCTATAATTGTTCTTGGCTAGCTGCAGAGCATTTCAAACCAGACGACATTTTGTAATTGTAATTACCATATTGAATCCGCCATTTTGAATTGTGTACTTTTGACGTCCGATTCTGAATCAGCTGTCCCAACCCCCCTGGCAGTATTGTCTCTTCTACATTAAATGATTGTTTTCTATCTATGCTTGGAGGCCACCCCTAACGTTCACAGGGTGGTTTCTACCCTTAAACCCGCATCATTGCCGAAATAAAAAAATACGTATCGATTATTTCTCGATGTTCTACAAGTATGCAAAATTTCAATTAAATCGGTGAGTTACACTTCCGTAAGTCTCCTTGTAAGTGAGAGGAACATTCTATACATACAGAGAATTTGCCGCGCTATCATAGTCTAATGAATAGCATAGATAGCCGGCAACTGGGAAATCCGGGTTCGTGTCCTGGTCACGGCGGCTGTCAATTTTTCTGTGTTAATTTCAGTATATTAGCCCATTCCTTTGGGTAACGTTAGGTTAGCTTGATTTCTTATCATTAGGGCAAGTATTCTAAAAGTATAAGTTACATTACTGTAAAGTTGAAAATTCTGGTAATTATTCAAGTGTTTATTAATTTCTTAACAAGTATGTTAGCAGAGTATTAGACTGAACATAAACATCGCTCAGAAACGCAAATTGTGTCCTGAGTATAGTGCCCTATCGATATGGATATATATGCATTTGGGTTTAATTACCTTCTTTATTCGAAAACGAAATGGGTGTTGTCACGCTATTGCATCATTAGCCCAGAGTAACCTAATGTCACATACCCTTATCTCTCACAGTAATACATTTACGACAAAAGTGACTTGAGAAACGTATCTCCCGTAAAGGTCTAGCCCATAATGACATATTACAATACCCCTTTCCCCTTTAAGAAAATCAATCGAGATTCAAGATGGCGACCATGAAGAACATTCCCTCCAGCAGGTAGCACCTTTCACTCAGTACCCATTACTGTGTATTTGCTTTCTATATCTTTCAGCAATTTAAATATACAAGGGTATTATCACACTCTTTGAGCACTCTCCAGAAACAAGAATCTGACTCTTATATCATCGATATTTCCCAAAGGAATTGGGCCCAAGTTGCTCTTATTTGCTTGCATATAAACTTTGACATTCCAACTATGATGGAAGAAAAAAATCTTTTTCTGTCCCATTAGTATGTTTGCTTATAAGCCTCCTGATTTTTCACTTAGAATATTCTCTTTTTCCATTTTGCGTTTCAACATTTTTAGTTATTCTGTTAGTCAAGAAATAGAATGTTATTCTGAAACTGGTGAGATGTAATGATAAGTATTAATTAGGTTTATGACAACATTACTGGAACAGTAAGGATGGACTAGCACAGTAGAGTTGTTGAGCTGTGACAAATAGTAAGATGGAAACATGTATGCTTGCTGTCAAAATATTCAAACAGCTATATCTCAGTATTTTACCACTTTTATAGTCTATGACAAAGATCATAAAAAATTTAATTCATTCTTACGTTCTTAAACAGTACTGTTGTTACATCTTATTAAGTATCGACTACTCCTTTTATTAGGATAGAATCTCCTGCTATGTATGGCAAAGTGAAGACAACTTTGGCATTGCGACTATTACTGGTTAATCGTTTCGTAGTTATCTATTCTTATTGTTTAATACATTTTAGTTCAGAGATATGGCTGCTGAATGTTCTATTCCAGAGTTCTACGTAATCCTATTAACATACGAGAGTACAATACGTAATCGTAATCGTATTAACGTCTCGTATTATCATGTCAGACGTGTACCTAGGTACGTTCTCATCCAGTATAACTACTACAAGAGCGAGTACATGATCAATTAATTTATGACCAGTACGATATTTGGTAGTAAACGCTAAACGTGAACGAATGTTAGTAAATTGTATCAACGAACAGAAAAATAAATTATATCAAATAAATTATCTTCTTAATTATACAATAATTTGCTGATTTTACGCTTTCTTTTTCTTTTTTCACAGGCCCAGGAAATTGAAATTCTAGTACATAAGTTACGAGGTCAAAAGCTAGAACCAGAAATGAGAAAGGAGGTAAGATATTGTTCGTATGTTAAAACACTGAACGTGTTATTATATACTGATCTGCCTAAATAATATCAATACTATATTTAACTGTTGTAACAACTAAATATTGCAATATACAAAGTATGCTCAGCAAAAGGAACTCAGGATTTATTCGAAATACTAGCCAAACTCATGTTAGCTTTACAGTTGATGATTCCACCTAACAACAAACTTAGGGGGAATTCGAACTATGTTCCACCTGCTGAAGTTTTCGCATAACTATGTAAGATCTTACAATAGTCTTGTCACGAGATGCCTGCCCCGTAGACAATTCGTTATGTTAAATCACTATAAGAAATTGCATTCTTTACTACATTTCTCTATATTTCATTTTCATTTGTATACACTCGCATGCCAAAAGTCGTAGGATAAGTTCGTCGTATCTTGTAGGACTTCTTCTAGCCAGATGAAGCGCACGAACTAGACGTGACATCAATTTTACAAGTAAACGGGAGATTTCTGGAGAGATGATGCCATATGGATAGCTGCCGACAGCTTCTTGGTAATTTTTGTAGGTACAGTCGCTCAGTGTTGCCAACATATTTTAAACATCCACGGGCCGCATTTGTCTTATGAACGCTTTATGAGTGGATCGAAAAATACCTTGTAAAAATTACTATATCATGTTCCTGTAATGCCATCGCAAAATGTACGAGTATATTACTCTAATTAATTTGGAATTAACTACATAATATAATTTACAGGCATTACATAAGCATTAAATATATCAAGTTCTACTTATAAGTACGCAAGATTCGTATATATTAAAGTTGAAGTTTGATCGAAGAATCATATTTTTCTCATGTCTACACTTATTTCTAGTAAGATATGCGGTCCACATCTAAACACATTTAATCTGAATCCGCCCTCAAACCCAGAAACGCTGTTGAACCCTCATTCGATTATTCTTCATTACGTATATGAGAGGTTAAATTTCCGCAATTTGCAGTAGCAACTAGGTTAGTTACCTGTGAAAACATTTATGAAGAAAGAAGCAGTATTATCTATAACTAACAGTACGAGTAATTATTTTCCATTTGTTTAAGGATAATGCATCAATATTTTAAGAAATTCACTAAAGTGCAAACCAAAAAGAAAAACATTAGCCCCCTTGTTAAATTTAGCTTTGTTGCTCATTTAAATGTTCTGGAAGGACAGTATTTTATAAAATAGCAAAATAAATTTAAAAAAATGAATATAGACGGTACTCTTGGAAATATGCATTATGCATATATTTTGTATTATTTTAGTCAACTCACCAAATTATTTTTTTTTAGTGTGTATTAAGTTACACATTATAAATTTACCTCTTCATTTCAGGTTCCAAAGTGCATCAATCTAGAAATTAAACATGACGTCAGACAATGTAAAGATTATGTATTTCTCTGGATCATCCACCCACCTACCCTCCGATAAATGGGTTCAATGTTAAACACCCCAGAGAATGCAGAGATCTATTTGAAATAACTAAAATAACGCTTTAATATTAACATTTTTTTTGTATTCAATTACTATCAACTTTAGGCTAGAATGAATTATAATAAAATTTGAATGTAAACGAATGAACCGTCCTGAATTCGTTTAATTGCAATTCTTAGTCAGTTTAATTTTTTTATTAAATATATGAATATTTCATTATACCTTGTCGCATATCGAGCAATGATTGTGAAAGTTGGTAATCAAATACGCGTGCATTAAGACATGAACTAATTCAGATATTTTTCGGTTTTCCAGATCGCAAAGTTTGGTCATCAGTTAGATTATAGAAAAATTGGATTCAGTGCTTGTGGCTTCTTTTCTCTGGATTTTACTCTTCTTCATGCAGTGAGTATTTGTTTTCATATATCTTTATAACAAAAATTATATAGGGGAAACCGGGGTAAGGATTGTTTGGCTATATCTCTTACAATTTTTAGTTTTCTGGGTTAGGATTTTGTCGGCATGTTGTGTGGATATTATCATCTATTTTATGTGAAATTGGAGACCAAACAACATTTGATGTTTTCTAAATTATAGTTTTTGTAACTAGGTACAAAGTGGCCACTTTACTCATGCGGTCCTATTACAAAAAGCTATTATATATCTGCAGTTATATTAATAATACTGTAAAACTACTGAGTACAATGAGCATACTATTAATGCAGTAACCAAACACAGTGCAACAATGCTAATCACACTTGCCCAAGTGATGAAACAAAATTGGAAAAGAAGTAAATATGTATTCATAATGTTTTATCAATACAGATCTAGTTTTGACCCTTTTGAAAGCATCTATTAAACAGACAACGCAAAACGAAAAACGCTTATTTAGCACGGTTACACCCAAAAGTTATATATGAATGCCTCACAATAATCGTTGTCGAAGTCCTGCACATGCGTCATGAACCCATTTCAAACAATCATAACAACAAATCTATCCTTCACCACGACGTGATCGGGAGTATGTGTCATTGCAGTAAAGGCATATTGCATCTTCATTTTCCTCTTCGGACCTTGTTTCCTGCTCTACAGTGATGTTCCTAGACTCTCCTGTACGTTTCCCGTGGGACAAATTACTTGATTCAGCTGACTTGGAAGTGGCTTTTCTCTGTAGCACAGTCTTTCTCCGTGTCTCCTCACTTTGTTTGAGTATCTGGTCAACAAGTTGCTTTTTTAATAGGGATTGCTAGTTAATATGTGTAGCAATCAATAGAGTTGCACATGTTAGCATGCTGTGATGCAGTGTTTTGCAACAAAAAGTGTAAATGGGGTAAAATGGTTCATTTGGATGACAGAGGGGAATCGTTTTACCCCATTTACACTTTTTATAGCAAAACACTGCAGTACAGCATATTGCCATTTGTCACTCTCATGATTGCTACACATATCTTATGTTCGATCTCTTATCGTGAAAATACAAATAGTTTTAATTATATATCAGCTACACTATTCGAATATATGTAGATATAGTAAAGGGCTTACCTTAGATCAAGATCCTTCAGAACGTGATTTTCTGAATATTTCAGCCGCTGTTATCGTCCGATCACTGAAACTGCTTCAACACAACTGTCTGATGCTGAGGATTTTACCAAGGTTTGCTATCGCCAGGGGAAGCACTAGTTCGGATGATACAGTACGGGGTCCGCTATACCCCGGGGGACCGCTTTAGACGGGTCTCCCCTATATGTATCATTTTAATCACTAATTGCTATAAATGCAAAGAAATAATAAAATGAATATATATTATTTGTTAGTAAACGATTCTTGAGTGATAACGTGGATCAACGATCTGATTGAAGAATTTAGTTCTTTTCCTTCCAAAGTAAGTTCATATTCTGGACTTCTAGGACAATAGTTTGTAATTAAACTGAGTGAACGTACCGAGTAAAGCTTTTATATCTTCACTTTGTAATACAAAGTTTGTATTCCTCTGTACAAACACTCATCTGAGGTTTCTGGACCAGTGATCACTAAATTTCGCAGAGTGATATTGGTCATGCTGCAACAGGTTAAAAATGTTTCTCATTAGCGATCAACCGTGTCGTTTCCCAGATACATATATTCTAATGTTGGACAAAAATCGACCCATTATAACGGTAAATAAAATAATTTCTTAGCCATAAGTCATAGATGATTTAAAGTAAAACTTACTCTTTGGGAGCTGATTTGTATTAATTCAGCAGATTAAGAGATACAGTTATAGGTCATTGGGTTGTCAGTGCCAACCTATTATAAAATTCAGTTTCTCCAAATCTCCTTTCATCGGTTTACTGGATATATTTATTCCTTATGGATGATAAACATCATATGTCAAGCACAAGAGTACGAAGTTTTGCAAACTGTGAATATTATACCAGATTGAACATTAAAAATATGAATTTTCACAGTTTGACCTGGAACGAACATTGTGCTGTATTCCTCACATATTGTCACTATCATCAACAGAGGATTCCAAACGTCTAAATTGATATAGTTTTATTTGAAAAAAAATAATCTCTATTGCAATTTGGCAACACTATTCACTCTTGTCCAAGAAATTATATGGAATAGACAACAATCACTACGCAATTAGCAATAAGTAATATACAATAGTATAATACCTAGTAAGTAAGATACAATAGGCATTAAATAATACAGAAAAGATAATGAATTTCCTTTTTCACAGTAACAACACGTCTTTCAAGGGCAAAATTTCATAGATAAAATTAATTTTATGGGCGGTAACAGCACTATTACTTACGCCCGTCCGGGAGTCAATTTTATGTTCGATATAAAATGTAACGAAATTTAAGGAGTAATGATATTGGTAAGGGCAGTGCCGGATCTAGAAATTTTCCTAGGAGGGGGGGGGGCGGCAAAGTTAGATTTTATCGCCCTCTCCATCGTTTTTTATCCAAACAACACGACCGGTCAATGCGACGGCTACAACATTGTATCGCATCACGTAGTGTACTTTTGTTATAATCTCTGAAGCTTGTCGTGGCATCGCTATTACTAACCTGAATATGTGACTTGAATCGCAGTTTAGAATTTTAAAGATGAAGGAATGGAATAACACAAAAAATGTCTTAGCGCGCCGGCATTGAAATTTTGAACACGTTTAGGTCAATTTAAATTTAATAGTCAATTTTACTTCCTTTTTTTAGGAGCTTTTATTTTTTTATTTTTAGCTTTTGCCGCCCCCTAAACGTACGTACCGCCCGGGGCGCTTGCCCCCTTAGATCCGGCACTGGCTAAGGGTGATGGTTTCACTCACCGGTCTAAAAATGTTTCAAATAAAACTTCCTACTCCTTATTAAAAGAGGTTAGGAGTATTAACTTGTTTTGCCCCTTTACAATGTAGTGTACGCAGTTGTCAACACCGCAAGTGCCTGAGACACTCCTCCTATTTCCTTGATCAGGGAAGATTACCCATCGGTCTGCTTCTGTCTATACATTACTCGCAGTCGTATTACTAGCTGTATCCGTAAACAATGTAGTGTAAACTGTTGTCAAACCTCTCAGATACGCTCTGTTCTATGGTAAACATTACGTACCGATCTGTTTGCGTGCAATTACTTGAAGGGTTGAAAAAAAAGTTTATAAAAACTTTTTTATGTTTAGAATATGTATCTTTTTTCGTTTAAAACATTTTAATGTTTAAAACAAACTAGTAAAGTTACATGAGTTCGAAATTTTGGAAGTTCGTTTTTGAGTAGAGCAGGCTTGAACTCCTTAAGGGTACCAACCATGCTGCCATACCAAGTTTTATTGTTAATTGTATTAGGAATGTCAAGCTCTGGAGGTCATTTTCCCACATTTTTTGTAGATTATAGCGCCGATACGAAGCATTTGTGCACCCACGATGGTCTAATTTTTGTTTTCTTCTTATTTTCATGTCGGGAATTTCCATGTCAGGTGTTTTTGTCGGTGTTGTTTCGCAACACCCTGTATTACACACACACAAACATTGTTTTCGATGTAGATTCAATTGCTAGGCATCCTGATCCGTGCAAATATTCAACTTTGGGAGAAAGAAATTGGGAATTTTCTGATTTTTGTTCAGAAGATACCTTGGTGAGTGTATTGTGTAACGTTCCATGTGGTCTCCTGCGCCTGCAGAGTTAATGAATCAGTGTCGGCATGAACAATCAAGAAGGAGTGCTTTTTCTTTGTTCTCTACGCATATTTTTGTAATTGCCTTACACCTTACATCGTGTTCTTTACAGAAACTGTTCATGCCAAGGACGATAGACAAAGAGTAAAAATAACTTATCCTATGGAAATGATGATAAAAATACACAAGTTTGGAACTATTGAACTTTGATTTTGAATAAGGTTTAGACCTTGATTACTCGTGGAAATAGAGAAGTAATAAAATACTTCAATTTCGACTTCCCATCCTGTTAATTTCTTTACAATCGATCGTTCTTGTGCAGGATTTTGTTCTCTAATATAAAGATTAATCTTAAGAAGCACATAACTTGCAGAGTGCTTCGAATTTACTCCATACACAAAAAAATGTAGAGGATATGTTTAGTAAAAGAAAATTAAATAAATTAGTTTCCTAAGTTTGATATTTTAGTTGTTTTAAAGATGCTCAAACGTGTCCAAAAACACGTTTGAAACGATGTTTAAAACAAACTAAAAGCAAGAGAGTTTGTTTTAAACATTTTATTTTAAACATATTATTCAACCCTGCTTAATTGCGGCACATTGATGTTTTGCTCTAACACAGTTAAATGTTAATCTCAATTTTGTGTACACGTGTAAGGAATTGTATCTCAAATACTTAAACGAAAGTTGTAGGTAACAAGGTTTACACACACTCAGGTCATGGAAACGGTCACACCAAAGCCCAAGAGAGTGTATAAGCGAGGAAGAATTTGACTTTATAATAATTATGATTACTGAAGAAAATATTGAACCGTAACCACTGAACAAAGGAAGGCATGATTTATCAGCTATTAACTGTTTGAGGTTTAACAGTTATTTTCTCTATTTATTCACTAAATACGAGCAATATGGTAAACCACAAGCATACGCATCCACACGAAGTCAAAGACTGATATCTTTCTTCATTCATTTTCCGACCTCTCAGCGTTGAATGCCACTCAGTGTTTCAACTTTAACTCAACTTCCATTTGATGAGAAATAAGAATGCAGACTAGATATTGGAAACTAAGAATTAGTTCAGAAAAGGATTTATTTTGTTATTCAAGCTACAAATGATTAACCTCACTAATAAATTTGAAGTTGGATTTTAGATACAGTACACACAAAATTCCCTTCATGTTCTCTTAAAAACATTTAATGGATTCTAATTACTCGAATGTGTTGTTGGACGTTGTAAATGGAATGCTAGCTCCAAAGATTGTGTATCTAGTCGACGCCTGAGGAGTATATTGTATTTTTTATTAAAGGTATTGAGATATAATCCCAGGCATCGTAGTGTAAAGAATTGTTCGTTTGTTTACTTATTTTTCTGTAGACTTTTCTTATCAGATGAAACGAAACACTGAAAGAATATATTATATATATTTTTTTATCAAATTCAATTCTACAAAATCGGTCATACGTTAATGCAATTGGCAGTAATAAAACATTTTATTTGACACATGTGAAGTTAGGAAAGTAATATTAACTCAATAAACGCTGCACGATAGGCTTGAGATGTAACGCGATACCCATTCACAATTCGTTTGTGATGCGTATTAATGGCTCTCCGATATCTCAGGCATGTTTCAAAAAAAGGCTTTTAAACGAGTTTCAAAAAAAAAGGCAAACATTTGGTATATTGCATAAATATATTGTTATTCGTCTAGTTTAACACTCCAGATAGGAAATCAATTCTACTTATGTTCTTTTTAAATTATTTAAAATTAACATTTACTCAGGAAACCTTAAAAAAAAGGAAAGCGATCCTACTAGATTAATATTGCTGAGCTGACCCTTTGCTAAAATTTGAGACTACTTTTTCCTTTTCTGGTTAATTTTCCCCTGGCTGATATGTTTTGTGTGTGTGTTTAGCCTACTTCCTGCAAAGAATAACATATTGTTAACTTCATCTATTTATGGTAGGCTAGCATTTTTTTCTGTAGCCAATATGGAATAAGCCTGCTTATACTGTACTCCAAAGTCAATATATCCCTTGTTATACTTGACAAGCCTAAAAATAAAGAGGGTAGTACAAACCGTTCTGGTCCAAGATTTATGTGTGAGTTCATACATTATAAGTCAGCAACCGACCATATTGAAAGTATTAATCCTTCAATACCGCAAACTTCTGTTCCATGAAACTGGGGATACGAAGTTCTCCTAAGAACGTGGACGAATGTGATTGTATAGGTGTGAAAACCTATATTGAGAAACTTCTATATTTCACAATAAGATTTGTTTATAGAAGGAAAATTTATTCCCCTTATAGTAAAATGACCCTTCTTAATGATTGCTGAATTTCCTGCGATTCAGATTATTGAGCAAAATCTCATTTTTTCCATTTCTGTAAAACTGAACTCAAAGTACTATGATTTATTTATGTTGTTCATTGAACTCACAATTATAAATACGTATTACCATGTGTGTAAACTTAAATACTAGTTCTGTTGTATCAAAATCATCGAGCTTTAAATTAGTAAGTCTTCCGTAATACCGGGTTTCTTGATACGACTTTAGCCATCTTAACCATGTGAATGAAAGTTTACATTACTTAAATTATATCCAAGGTATAATAATACAGTAATGTTCTTCAAATAAACCAGTCAATAAGTTTTAAAAATAATAACATTGGTGATTGATTATATCTGATTTTCGATGCAAGTGCATTGGACACCATGAATGTCCAAATGATAATTAGACTTACAAAGGGTCTAGAATTGATACGAAATAATGTATCAATACAAGCATAATGTTTCGTTCGAATTATTGGTAGAGGAAAGTCGTATATAAGAGTACGCACTTAACGTTGTTTTCCTTTCACTGAGGCCACGTTTCGTATGAAAAAGCACTATTTGCAACTTTACGGTCTCTGCTAAAGGACAATAAGCAATACATATCTATAGCGCGTATAATTTACAGAAAATAATACAAAAACAAAGTGTCGGCAAATGAATACTCTTAGACGAGAGTTCGCAACGCGTCGGACAAGAGTATGCAACTAACAGTAATCACTAACAAAAGGTCCTTTTTCCTCTAATCTCAAACGAACTTCTCCAGTTTGTGCCCAATCTTCTTGCAAACCTTCGTTATGTTTCATTGCATGCATGTATCTACATCTACTTCAAGGTTTTCAGTCACATCTTGAGATACAAAATCATGATGGTGCGATATCATCGTCTTAAAAAATGTTTGGATTATTCAGCGAAATTGTTATTAAACGAACTGAATTAAATAATATAAAATTAAATTTTACATCGAACTACAAAAGCAGTTTTTAACAATTAAACTTAATTGGACATCTGTTAACTAGATTAAGTCTAAAGTAGCTTTTGAATATAAGAGTATGTGCGTACTCTTAGGCGCCCTGCTTGTGCGTACTGTTACCCTCGCTCCTATATCGTTCATTGAGCTATTGTAGATGGCTATGCTAATCAACTACAGCATTGGGCGTAAGTTCTGTAAGTTCTCGTTTACTGTTAAAGGATATCTACCCATTATAAATGTTATTTACACGTGTCTCATACGATTATAAGTAAAAATTGTATCTAGTAACCAACAAATGTTATAGTTGAAGTTACAATAACAATTACTTGGGAATATCTTCCCGGCTATGAGCATCATACAACACAGTCTCCTTAGAATGACCATCACTCCAAATTGAACCGTCAAACGGAACGACTTGAGACAACGTGGTGACTTGAGACAGCTGTTCAATTTTAGAATTTACAGTTAGCCACATCGATAACTGATACAGATTTTGCACGCGATCGTCAGTTGTTGCATTGTTGTATGTACGACAAGTATTCTAAATGAAGATTTTGCAAGTCATGTACGTGTATGTGGCTCCTAAAAGTGTATCATTGTTGAGGTTGAATTCTGTAAGAAAAGTTAATTGTTGAAACTTTCATCTGTGGGTTCTATAATTAGTTCCGTC
>JAGDQP010063625.1:773-11231 GCA_022664845.1 Lepisma saccharinum
TTTTTTTGCCTTTTTTTAATAGAATTGAAAGACCATTCACATTGTGTGTCACTTGACTCATGTTTTCCTTTAAGAAAATTTCACTTTTTGCCACTAGACCGCAGAAAATGGAACAGCATGCAATACTCTACTACGATGGTACATTCACCTTGAATTTAAATTGACGTTTTGAGATTCTTTCCTGGAAATCAATCGCTTATGAAATAAACAAGATGGGAAGTTGCCTTCGCATTTAAGAAGGATCAGTGCGATTATTAACATGTTGATTTCATAAATAACTTTTATTTAATTTACAAATTATTCATATGAAAATAAACGGGAAATACATACTTTCCACGCACATGTATGAAGTGTTGTCTGCCTTGCCGGCGATCACAAAAAATCGCCAAAATTTTGAAGTCCTGTACCTTAAGTTCCTCTTAACTCCAAAACGTACTAACTACTACAAGAATGGTCATTTGAACACATCATCATGCAGGTGGAAATTTTAGGTTGATTTGCTATTTCTACCCGTGACAGTTCCCTTGTAAATTCCAAATCGTGCAAGCAGTGAAAAGTGAAATTAGAAGTACTGCTATTTTAAAAGGACGAACACAACTCGCCGGATTTTTTTTTTTTGTTTTTTTGTTTTTTTTCAATTTCCCATCGGAAAAATTTTCTGCTTAAAAAAGTATACATTTCCTGTACTGGAAGGCACGGGATATAAAGAGAGTTGGAGACAAACTCTGACAAGTTGAACCAGTCGTGGGGATAGACAGAAATATCGAAGAGGAAGAAAATTATGAGCAGAAGAAGCCCTTTTTTTTTTCAGTCCTTGTAAAATTTAGTATTTTACGCTTTCAGACAATTCCAATTTAAGTTTCGTATAAGCAACAATCATCACTTGCTATAGGAGATTTGTGTAGCAACTTCTTGGTAGTACGTTAGATAGTAATCCTTCCAAGTTAACAATCTTACGTCTTCAATACAATGGCATTTTTTCTTTAAAGTAGTGTTAATTTATTAACAACTACTTGTCTTGTTTTCGTTTCGTTACGTCATCCTCTTAAAGGCAACTATAATGGCCATATTTTCTGCAGACAATTAATCCATATTCAATGAGAGTGCAGCACATGGGATTTAATAGTTCGAAAACTCGAAAAAGATATACTTCTCATAAAGACTGATTTATTATCAAATGCTGTTAGGGAGTTGTAACTTGTCCAAAATGTCCTTGAGCTGCGCAATGTAATGTCACAATTGAATTCATTCGTGTATGAGAAAAATTCTCAGTACATTATTCGGACAAACAAATTGCCTATTATCCACATGTAATGTTTTATCAACAGTAGCATAAGATATCGTCTCGCTGGCGTTTACATAATACATGCTATACAGAGTACAAATAAGAAAATATAGCTTCTTTCATTATCATTAGGTCCCTTTTTTCAGATAATTGTGGATAATCAAGTACAATGAGAAAAGATTGAAAATATGTTCTGATAAGATTTTCTTTCCTTAAGTGGTGTGTCATGCATACTACATACTTATTGTAAAGATAAGATTTTTTTTTTTTAGCATTTCTTGAAAGTACCTGCGTTTTAAGTTAAAATAATTTACGCTGTTGAAGTCTTTATGATCTAACTCTTCAAAGCACTGACCGAGTGGTAGTAGCTCAGTTGGTAGAGTGTTGGTTTAGCAGTCGGAAGGTCCTGGGAACGATCCCAGCCGCTGACCACCCTGACTGAGGATTTCCCAGGATTTTTCCTTAGGCACAGGAGGCTAGTGTCGGAATGGTACCTACTAACTAGGCTATGACCGACTACATTCCAAAATCCTCCCCTCTACTCCATTCCGGCCTGATCCTAAAATGCCTAAAATATATAAAATAAAATTCAATTCAAAGCGTGCTCACAAGAACAATGAGTTTCTCAAAAGTCATTATCCAAAGCCGCAGGAAATGACAAACATAAAGCAATATGATTTTACAGTAAAGGTTGGGATGCTTGTTTCTATAACCCTAGATGGAAAATGTAAACCCCATTACCGATATCTGAGTAAATAAAATGCTTGAATTCCTCCGTCATTTGAACATATGATTTTCCTCGTAATGCACATAGCAATACATGTTAATTTGAATATGAAAATTTTAAAAATTCCTAGAAAAGAATAAAAATGTTCGGACATTACTGGAGGACGTTAAAAATGAACGGCAGTTACTGGAATTGAACCCATGGTGTAAGAATGAACGTGGAGTAGCCATGGCGCGCCTTAGCCAGGCCGACTACAAATCAGACTTCACTCCAAAGCCATTTCACTACAGCGTTTTTAAGATTTTTTTACCAGATCTCGTAATATGTTGGGTATTACATAAGATGGCTTTAATGCATCGTAGTTTACGTGTATGAGCGAAACTTTTTCGCTGAAAATATTGCTGATAATCAGCACGTTCAACTTTTAAATAGCTATACCGGAATATATACATGGTGAACAAATATTAAGGGTACATATTCTACGAACGAGAAAGTTCCTAACAGGAACAAGAAAGGCGATCCTTAAAAAAAATAATCGAAAAATGAGAAGTTTCGGGGCTAGAGGCGCCCATAATTAGCACAGAATCTTCACAAAAGACATATTAAATAAACAAAAGTTGACGTAAGTCGTGTCGCTTCAGAATCTAAGTCGTGCCTAATAGATATACAGGGTTATTCAAAAGTCGCAGTAGAGCCTTGTTTTTCACAAACCATCTGAGAAGTGAAGCAATGGTGGGGACGGACTACGTTTTAAGTGCGTAGTGATCAACGCGTCCTCCATCTTGAAATCCGCCATATTGGATAAGGTAATATTTTGGGTCATGCGATTGGATAAGTGGGTCATGCGACATATCGAACAACACGAGAAAGTTCCAAGGAAGTCATTCCGGGTATCACAGTTGACCTGACGACGTCTCTCCGTGACCGCAACCACTAAATTACGGGGTTGGATCTTATCAGAACCTATCGATACAGGAAGACATACCGAAAATTCAAACAGTGATATCAAATATTAACATCCTTTTTAAATCTAAAATAAACTCTTTATTCTATGACGTTAGTTTGCATGTTCTTCATGCAGTATTCTAGAGTATGAACCCCGCATAAATATCTAAATCATTCCCATGGAACAAAACAAACTAGACAATCCTAATATTTCTTCATACTTTGCTCTGCAAAATATATTCTCATAATTAAAAATATAACTTCTTCGAAAACCTAGATCGATAAATGCTTCTCCTTTCTGCAATGCTTTCATACCTACAGAATGACCAGAAAGCATCATCGCACGAGAAAAATACTAGAAAACTCTTTTCATTTTAATATAGAAAATTTTATTTAAGATAGAAATGATAATTTATTCTGTTAAAGATATAGGTTCTGTTGCACATTCAACTTGTTAAACGATTCCTTCTATTGAAAGCGGCTTGTGTCTTTATCAAAATATTCGACAGTCACTCAGATGAATGTTTCGTGGTAGGTTTTTTTTTTTTTTTTTTTGTTTCCTCGGAAGTCAAAGGATCTAGATTACAATCTTACAGTCGGTCATCCAGACAAACGGTTTTCCATTCTTTTCACTCAGTCTCTTGAGGTGAATTCAGCTATATTTTCTAGAAATAATGCTAGATGCACTTTTCTCCATTTCCTTTTTCAAAGAATAGTTAAGGTCAGCTCTACAATCGACCGCTAAACTTCTAGTCAGTGCTCAGTTGAGGTCAACTCTCATTTTACGTACTCTAATTGGCCAAAATCAGATTTGGCCTCAACTTAGCGCTGACTAGAAGTTTAGCAGTCGATTGTAGAACTGACCCTCAGTGACCAGATGGACTGAATACCGAGTCTCCGTAGTCTATTAGAAAAGGTCGCTGCATGTAGGTTAGCGTTGTGAATGCATCGCAGTTTCAAACCTGTTGATAACGACAATTTGTGATAGACAGTTTTTCCTCAGTCTTACCAGGTTAATGGTCTATCACTTGCATCGTGAAACTGAAGGGAGTGTGAAACTGAAATTAAAAGGATGCAATTATGTCACACCACTTTCTTTTATGTTCAGATGTTTCATATTTAGGGGATTTAGACTAGAATTTGGGGCGTCAGAGGTGTTCGAGGAGTGTACAACATAGATTACGGCACCAGGAAAATTCTCCAATGATGTGATAAATGCTTACCCTGGTTCTTTGCCTTATCCTTCACTTCATCTGGATATGATTGTTTAAAGGACGTAGTTACTTTAGGAGAGGATAGAACTGAGGTTACAATGTTGGACCATAGTTGTCAATTGTAGGTAGAAAAGTAACTAAAGTAGGTATCACACCTGACGATGAGCAGTCTTCCGGTGGCAGCATGGAGAAGGTAGCGAAGAAACCGGCACTTCCCAGGTGATGCTGAGGAAAACTCGGGAACCCCTCAGTCAGAGTAAACCAGTAGTAGGGTGGAACCAAAGACCGCGACTGTAACCTTAGCTCACGGGGATTAGGTGAGCCGGACTAAAGTTCGTGAACTTACAATTTCAATACCTATAGTCCATGTGGTATCTTCGTGAACTTCGGATTAACAATGAGTAGGTGAGTCGGTTAGAACCCAGTGGCCGACTATCCTGACGGAGGTTCCCCTCAGTTTCATCAGGGAAATGATAGGATCCTAACGGGACGGGCGTAAGCCATAGTGCTGTTATCGCCCATACAATTCATTTTATCTTTATCTAGGTTCCTAAGAAAGGCCCGGCCGATACCTTCCTCATCCTTTACCTACCTCATCCATCACTAAGCCAAAGATTCAAAAAGGCTATAAATATATTCAAATTGTATGTACAACGCATTAGACTCCAGTATTTACCCAGGAAACCAGTTCTTAAATCGGGGAATCATGAAAGTCATCAAATATCTTGCAGATACTATCAATTTGTTAAACAATTTACAAGTGAAAAAGTAGCCTCATAAAATTAATAAAAATCTCACTTACAGTAAATATCAAATAAGGTAAAACTCTTACCTCAACTATCTCTGCGAAACAGTTATATCCGCTTTCTTTGTGACCTACATTAACAATTCACTGATTTTAAATAATTTATCACCTCACTGCTGATAATGATCTGCTAAGCATAACTCCTTGTGCTAACATGTCCAACACAACAAGCTTTAACTCATCTGATCTTTACAGATTTATGAAGGCAACTACTGGCCAGACCGGCTTTTTTGCATCATAACGGAAGATAAAAAAACCTCTTATAATTTATGTGAAAATGTGTTTGTGTATGTGAGTATCTGTGCGTGTGTATTATTGGATCTCTTCTTCCTTCATGAATTAGAAGGCGGAGCTTTCCACGATTGAGAATGTCATGATGAAGTACATGACCTTGTTCAGACGTCACCCCGTTGAAGCACTCGCCAATCAAAAGCAAAACAAGAAGTAATTTTTGTTACATCATGCATTTATCTCTTTAATGAGGAAAATTTGTTTTCAGTTGCAGTGTCATTTGTCTGGAAGTGATAATCTTTCCGCACGAAAGTGCTTTTGATATTTATCTTTGCAGTTACAAAGATAAACATGCCAAAAAGCGCGCTATATAGTGGGTGATACTGTTTACACTCAAATCCTTTTAAAATGTTTAATTTAATTGTGTTGAATTTGTTGTCTTTAGGTATTGATGGCTCGGGCCGGAATAGGGTAGAGGAAAGAATGTGGAAAGGAGTCACCCAGGACCCAAGTTGAAGGTACCATCCCGGCATATGCTTAGTGTGACGAAGAAAATACGCTTTGGGGGAAAAGTTATGGTGGTATGGTCAGTTACTGGTATCGAAGCCAGTACCTCTCGAATTTTAAACCAACGATCTATTAACTGAGCTATTTCCACTCGGTTAAATGTTTCATATTTACAATATTGTATTAAAGATATATTTATGGGTAAGCAGTTTACCACACGTTAGCTTCCATGCTCGCCTGTTCGTGCAGTTTTAACTGTATTCGTTAGGTTGCTGGAACCATACATAGTCCGGAAAATACAAACGTTCTTTGTGTGGGCAAGTAAAGAATACGTCCAACGATGTGGATTTGACAATTCTCAATGTGTTAGTTATCTTAAGAAATTTGAGCCATCACTGTATACATTGGGATCAGACATAGTCTCCGGCCTTTTCGCGGTTAAATGAAATTTCCACGGAAAATTTGATGCAGCGAGTATATTTGGTAATCCGTCCAATTATAATTACCATTTTATCATTATAATGACCTTGATCACTTCCAGAACGTTCTTTCTTCTTCGGTGTGTATACGGTAAGAGGTGGTATATTGTGTATACCATGGCCAGCGAAAGTGCCACGTTGGCCAAGACAAGATTCGTGCTACCCACTGGTTTAGCGTTTTAATCGGATTTTTCACTGTCAAATTTCCCTATGGTGACAATACCATCCGTTTACGCCCTTGCTGTAGTTCCACACTTACTATTGGCGTATACGCAAACACACACGACTTCGTACAAAATCTAACATAATAATTGCTTATTTTTAAAAGTATTGGCTATTTGCAAGCTCTTCGGATCCTAAAATGAATCAGTAGACAATTACCGAATGAAATAGCTATTCGGAAATTATGGACAAGGAAAATGAAACGAAAACGGATGCGATCTGTTCGAAGTATTGTTCGTGAGTTTATTTATTTATTTTCATAATGCATGGGCACAGTGGGCAGTCACCAGGGGCCCCTAAATCCATATGGTCCTAGGAACCCCCCCCCCCCCATGCTAATGTAAATACTTCTTACAAGCGTTGTCTGTTCTAAATCCTTCATTTGATGATACATACGTATTTTATTCAATTTGGAAAACTATTGTACGTCAGTTCCTTATCAGCAATGACAAATGCTGGGATTATCCCTTATAATACAATAGAACAACAATATAAAAAAGTAAAAAAAAATATGAACAAAAGTAGTTTTTTTTTTAAATAGCTAAAAACTCACATTCTATGATGAATAGTTCTCTTATTTCCAGACGAAATAATAGGCGTATTATTTATTTATTTATTTAATTTTGCTCTGTATTTATGTATGGTTGGAGTCGCCGTGGCTCAGCTTGTAGCGCGTCTGACTATACGAATGGGGCGGCCCGGGGTTCAAATCCCGGCCAGGACGCTGTAAATATAGATTCAGTGCTCCCATGCCTGACTGTTTGAGGTGTATCAAATTGAGTTCCAGACTTCCCTTGGTAGTCCTGGGCACCTGGGGAGGTAAAGGCAGTCGAGCGTGGAACTGACCATCCCATTTCACTTCGTGCCGTAGGTCGAGATTATGTAGACATTACCTCCACATCCCCTATACGGCACGTCACCTGCGCATCGCACGAGTGGTTGCTTTACCTTGTTTTATTTGTTTGAAATACATCTGGGGAATGTTTCCAATTAGTGAATTCAAAAGTCATTGTTTTTAATATCGGCGTAAACTTATTGGAAAGGTGTGGCAGGAATTGGCAACGGAAGTTAGTAATTGGAATGGTTTCTTTTATTTGGTGCCAACATGCAAGACTTGATAAGTGGCATTTTCAAAAAATATAGTTACTCTCACATAATAATTTATAGCTGAGGTGCCCAGCTATGTTCACTGAACATATAGTTTTCTAGAAACAATATTTGTTTGTGCAAAATATGGCATTTCTGTACAATTTTACATAAGGGACAATTATTTCTCCGATCTTTAAACCTATTTTGCCCGAAACTACGGAAATCTTACTTATCAGGTTCTTGCATGCGCCCACAGAATTGCAGTTTGCTTTTTTTTTTTATCTTGGGCTGCTGAAATCAAATTTGTGATAAGTAAGTCAATAACGTTTTTCTCTGGCATGGATATTTGTGGATTTTAACTGGCTGCAAATGGGCGAATCGTGACGGGACGAAATCGAAATTATTAGACTGGCCCATATAAAATAAAGGTTTACAAAAGAAAAGTTAATAAAGTATGGCCCAGACACCTAGCTATGAATAAGCCATATGTCTGAGGAACTGCTGCCACGCCATACATGTTTATCCAGCCCATAAATATAAGTTAAACAATAAATGTAAAAAACTAAATACTGAGTAGTATAACAGTGCAATACTTACACAAAACTGGGAGGTACTTTTTTGTTTAACCGCAGGCTTAGCTTCCTCCATTTCTGGCCTCTCCTAGATTACAATAACTACATGTCTGAATACAATAATCGAAATATTTTCACTAATTTTATACATTATACTTCAAAGTAGAAAAATTTTAGTAGTAGTAGTACACAATACTATGGATTTTCTTGGCTTCTGATTGGACGAGAGGTTTGTGACGTCCCAGCTTCTATCTGTTGACCTACTGATATCAGGTTATCTATTGACGTACTGATATCACCTTATATGTTGACTTTTGTTATCTGTTGACCTTTGATATTTCTTGACCTTTGGATGTGATTCGCAGAGATTGAGTGAGACGTGGCTGTTTATTTGTGCACAGTAAAAAAAGTTATTTCCATTGAATAATACGATAATACTTGATGAGTATTAACATTGGATGAACATTTTTCATTTTTACCTTATACTTTTGGTCAAACGTGAAATGGAGGAAACAGAATGATTTCTTTTTCCTTCAAAGCTTTAAACAGAATGAAGAAATGAAGTATCTTTCGTGTTTGAAAGAGAATTGTTGACATCTTGATTCATGTTACCTGTTGTACTTTAGTATTTGCTGACGATTGTATTATTTGCTGGTTCTTGTTATCTTTTAACTTAGTGAAATCATGTAATTTATTCTCCTTTAATATTTGGTGAATTCTTATCTGTTGACTTTTCTTATTTGTTTTCTAAGGTTAGAAGATGAACACTTAATCTGTTTGCAGATTAAACAAAGATTTTATTCCTTGAGAGCCACGAACTTTCCCTCAGTTAAGTTTGCCTTCAATTTTACAAGAACCGGTGCCCCGTGTATCATTTGCCAGCTCCGTGGTCTACCAACAATGGTTAAAATAAATGTTGTTCAACTTCTTGAAAACTATTTGACGGATTTTTATCAAACTTTCAGGTTACCTTCCCCAGTCATAAAATAAAGCGATATAAAATTTTCATCTCCCGTGATATAGTACCAACGGTGAAATAAATGTTCCACAATATCATTAAAACTATTGGACCAATTTTCAGCAAATTTTCAGGTTCCTTTCCCCAATTATAATAAATGCAATATAAAATTTCCATCTCCCGTGATCTTGTAGCAAAGATCAAGTAAATGTTGCACAATATTATTAAAACTGTTGGACCAATTTTCAGCAAACTTTCACTTACCTTACCGAGTCATAAAATATTGTTATATATAATTTGCATCTCCCGTGGCCTAATGGCAACGGTCAAGATAAATGTTCTACAATATCTTCAAAACTATTTGACTGATTTCATCAAATTTTTCACTTGCTTTTCCAAGTCACCAGATAATATAACATAAAATTTTCATCTCCCGTGGTCGAATGGCCTCGCTCAAATTAAATGTTCCAAAATATTTTGAAAACTATTTGACTGAATGTTATCAAACTTTTAACTTACGTTCCCCAGTCATCAAATAATGCGACACAAGATTGTAACTCCGTGGTCTAGTGGCAACGGTCAAAATCAATGCATCACAATACCAGGTGTATGAATAAGCTTTTGACGGTTTTTTTCGGTATTGTATTTTTTGACGTTTCTATTTTGTATTGTGTGTGCGTGTTTTTTTCAATGATTATGTATGCATTATCATTGTATATTTAACTTTTATATGTTTTTATTGTGTTTTAAGACTCTTTTCATGTACGTCTTTAATTCGGTCTTTTTTATTATTATTATTATGTATTTGTGTGTTGCTTTTTTTCTCAATTATTGTTTGTGTATTTTCATTTGTATGACCTGACAAGGGTTAGGTGGAAGAGAAGCCAGTAGCTGAACCTCGATTGCTGAAATATATTAAATTAAATTAAATTAAATTAAAGAAAACACGTAATTTTCAAGGTAAATTAATTTTGTTTTATTCGAAATATTATCCATCGGCTTCTACACATTTTGCCCATCTTTCAAGTATTGATGCATACCATGCCAGAGAAACTGCTTGTCTTTAGCGGCAAACCATTCGTCGAGCCATTTTCCAACGTCTTCGAAATTGCTGAAGTGCTCCTCTGAGAGCGCGTGCCCCATTGATGCGAAGAGGTGATAGTCAGATGGTGCCAGGTCTGGGGAGTACGGCGGGTGCGGAAGGATGTCCCATTCAAGCGATTTCAAGGTGTCTTTCACTGGTTTTGCTGTGTGAGACGGCGCATTGTCGTGTAACACAATCACTTTGCCATTTCTTCGGGCCCATTCCGGTTGTCTTTCGATCAATACGTGATTTAAATTATCATTTGTTGGCGATAGCGTTGTGCATTAACGGTATCGCCGGGCTTCAAGAGTTTATAATACACAATACCGCTCTGGTATCA